>JASAND010012233.1:0-30607 GCA_030248195.1 Trissonchulus latispiculum
CCCAATAGTGTTAAAGGTTTTGTAACTAATAGCTGTAACTACTTTACACAGAAGTAATTAGACAGTGAGAGTGCAACAGCCAACTGGCTTTTAGCTTTTATGTAATATACACTGTGTACTCTTACTTGCTTACTTGTTCCATCTCTATTGCTGCTACAGTAATCTGATGGGCTCCGGATCCATACCAACTTGATTAACCATAGCCCTCCACTGGTTTCTGTCTTGAGCCATGGTTTTGACCACATTATACCACCGGTACCCAGCGTTTCAATATGGGGTCGTGTGGGCTCAAGGTCCTTTTCCACTACCTGCCGCCATGACGTTGCCGGCCGACCGGGTGGTTTCCGCCAGTGATCAGGGATTTGCCACGCTTTTGCCGGTGCCCGTAAAGGATACATTCGCCCTAAGTGTCCCAGCCACCGGAGGCTGCCGCGTTGGAGATAGGCTGATAGCCGTTTGTGATTGTGGCATATGTTGTAGAGATCCGTATTTCGAATATTGTCGCGCTGCCTAATTCTTATCATGTGCAGGCAGGTGCGTTCGAAAACCTCCAGTTTCTGAAGGTCCGATTTTCGCACTACCCACGATTCGCTGGCATATAGTAGCACAGGCACAACTATAGCATGGAATGCGCGCAGTTTCGTTTTTACGGAGATCTGCGTCCGGGACCAAAGGCATCTGCATAGTTGACGAAAAACAACACTAGCCTTGGCCAGTCTGGCATCAGTTTCAGAACCCTGGTCACAGCCATTTTAAAGCACCTTTTCTGCACTCACAGTCATCCCTTTTGGTTCAACGACAAAGCTTTAACCACATTTGCCAAGCCAGATATCTTAAGTTTTCGAGACATACTTGCACAAGCAATGCTGTAACAGTTACGATTGAATGATCTCAAGCAGTTGGAAAATTCATAAAACGGTAATTTTATGTCCAAGAGCAAAACGAGAAATTATTTGAGAAAAGTAAAAGCCTTGAAAATTCATTTTCAGTGAATTATGGCAAACAGAGAATTAAAGCTCGAAAAAGAATTGGAAAACTGTAACTTCGATGGTGAGCACCGCAACGCCATTTTCAAGTAAAGCAGTGCAAAGCTGCCTAGTGAACTAGGCATTACAGAACCATTTACTTTAACACAAACATTCTGTAGCTGTTGCTGCAAAAGCTAATTTGCATATTGTGCAAGCAAAAATTTGTACATAGCTAGGCATGTGTTTAACATAGGACCTTTTCTAGAACAGAGCTTTTATATGCAAAAGATGCAACAAACCGATCACAGGTATTCCTGCTCCAGCAGGAATAAAAAGTCATACGTGATCAGGATTTTAAAAGTTACATCAAATATTTTAAAGTTAACTATACACAGGTGATTTCTGTACACCTTGGCGGTTATACTAGACCTGGTCTGTCCTTTTCGCAGGTAAGCACACTGCGTAAAATAAACAAATCCAGGCGTTTTAACAGTGTTAGGTCAAACACTCCACTGTTATGCATGGAATTATTAACTCAAAATTAGGTACTTAATCGTATACACATTCAACAGCAAAAGAATATTAATTCCCAAAATTAGCCCATGTTCATTAATATCACCTTATTACCTTAGTAAACACTCTTTTTGATAGTTCCCTAATATGGTCGGTCATTTCATAAATTAACTTTCAGAACATGTCCCGAATATTTTTCCGAAGCTTATATAATATCCTACTATAATCCCCGGTAAAGGTTGTAAATAGTGCAAAATCGCTGGAAAAGTTTATAAAGCATTATATTTCCATGTAAAGAACGTCATAATCACATTAGGAATATTTTCTATTTTTTCACCTCATCGGAAAAAAGGAAAAAACAAAAAACCTTTTTACAGTCATTTTTCATTAGCTGAGCTGCAGGATGCCGCAGAACAAAACAAGTATTTTAATTTGAGCAGGGACAGGCGGAAGGACGGTTCAAAGATGGCATTTCTAACTTTCTTTCTACTTTCCACATAAAATTCAACATTTTGCAATCTCGAATTGCTAAATCTTAAGTTTAGCAAGAAATCTTGCCAAAAGTCAACATTTCGAAAGATCAGTTGCCAAATGTTAAGAGTTTATGAGAACCCTTGCAAAATGTTAACATTTGGGAGAATCTATGCGAAATGTTAACATTACGCAACATTCAACATTATATATATTTTGGTTTGACTTCCAGTTGACACCGAGTGTACGTCGGACGATGATTGTGCCGGAATTTGCAGTGACATTAATCAGGATTTTGTTGCTCAGTATGGCATAGAAGACACTGGATCATTCTGTGCAGAAACCTTTTGCAGCTGTCAAGCCATCAAACCTTGTGTAGAGGAGCCTGCAGAATAATGAAATGGCTTAAAACTTGATAATCGGTTTAATAGAATTCGTTAGCATAACAACAGTATTTTCTTTTTGCGGTGTGGCTTTAATAAACATAGTTGTAGAATTTGCATGCTTCAATCGGTATGGTCTGTAGCAAACACGCGCAGTTTAATCAAAAATACCCCGTATTCAGCACTAAAGATTTTTTAACAAGTTTAGATTCTACTAAAACAAAAAGGGTAGATCGAGACCCTCAGCAAGTTTTAAAACATCAAAACATCTCTGAAAATGCTCAATTCACTATTTTTGCCAAAAACCGTAGAAAACTTGCAATTTTTGTCATTTTTGATGTTGACATATTAAATTATCGAAATTTATTAGTAATATACTGCCTGTTAATGGAGACCCCCAGAATCTTACCCCCTGTGGCTACAATCCATCTGTACGAGCTTAAAATTACTATGAAGGTTACGAGAAGATTCGAGAAGATAAGAATAAATCAAACCAACCGCAGCGACTGAAACATGGATCCGCATAAACAAGGAATACTGTAAATACAGTACCAGTTCGGCACATTGACAAATTGTCAGTCCCCAGAAAAATGAAACATTACTAAAGAAAGATGAAGATAGTTAAGATAAAATCTTAGGAGCAGTAAATTACGGGATACTGGGGAAATATCTTCCGCTCTAGTAAATTTTGGGTTTTAAATTCTAACGCCAAGTGTAGCTGGACTAAGACGTGCAGAAAATTGGGCGGAGGAAGGGGCAAAAATCTTCAATTATGCATAAAGCACATACAAATGGTTAGAAAACAACAGCGCGTAAAAGTAGAAAGGACATAAGGTACCTCAGGCTTCTATTGCTGGTGAATACAAGAGTACATAGTAGATGAGAGTGTGACATCTGGCAGGCTTTCTGTTATCAGCTCAAGGTACATGCTCTGCACGCTAGCGGTTGACCCCCACACAAACGTGTACCTTATGACCCCCCCCCACAAATGTGTACCCAGTACACGTTTCTGTACGCTCATTCGCCGTATCTTTGCTTGTCAAAGATCGAAAACACAACGCAGCTTTAGAACGCAAAGATTCAAACTTATTTGGGAGTTCAAATTTATTTGAAGCGAACATACACGTGTGTGGGGGAGCAGCCGTTAGCGTGCACAACATGTACCAATAACTGTTAACAGAGAACCTCCCAGCAATCACAGTCTAATATGCCCTGTATTCTTGCTTAAACTAGTTTCCTATTACATAAGCTTTGAATGTCTAATTTGAATATTTGTTTCGAAATCAGATCGTGATAGGTTTCTTGAGCAGTACTTCCACAAGGAAAGCGTGCCACAACTGTTATTTCAATTTCTGTTTGACGTCTGTCTTCTAAGATGTCCCGAGCACATTTCGTTGTGCTCCGAGCATACTTCTTTGTGCTCCGAGCACATTCTTCACTCTCCGAGCATATATCGTCGGGCTCCAAGCATATTTCATTGTGCTTCCTGCTGGTACTTTGGTTTCTGCTTTTTATGACTTCGACTGCTGCATTGACTGACAAATTTGTTATGAGCATGGATGCTATGAGTTAGGACGTTCCACATATTCTAGTTTCATGTTCTCTCCGGTAACACATGGTCATCAATTGCCGCATTCTTCTCAATGGCGCGTCTTAGAGCTTCTTCTGTAGAAAGCCCTTCTTCGTAGTCTGCCTGTTTGTCTACAATTTGTTCGACGATAGGGTCTTTCAGCAAATCATTGCATTGAGTAATCTTGATGTAAATAAGCTTGTTCATCTCCGCTCTGATCTTAGGTCTAATTTCATTGCAAGATTCAATTCTTGCTTGGTCTATACTTGTTGGTATTCCGACATCAACCTTCGAGCCCGTGCTTGAAACTTCTCTTCAGCTCTTGCTACAAGTTCTTCCCAAAATTCTCCAATTTCTTCATCAGTTCCTTCTGGGGTGCTAATACTCTCCTGCACTGAGCCTTCTGATTTTGATTCTTCTTCATCAGTCGTTGGAGCGTGAACATTTTGTATGTGACACCTCATATTGAATGATCTGCTAAATGTTTCGCCACAATAGTCACAGGTGTGCATTGTGAGTCGGGCTGTGTCAGTTTATTAAATGCATACTATCCCAGCACGTCAATTCTTTATATTAACGTAGACGTGTTCAGCAGCAGACGGAGAAAGCTTTAAGAGCAAGGAAAGTGCAAGCTCAGAGTAACGATGAGCAAAGGGAGAGCAAGCTCACAATAACAAGAGTTAGGAAAGAGCAAGCTCAGAGTAACAAGGAGCAAAGAAAGAGCAAGCTCAGAGTAACAAGGAGCAAGGAAAGAGCAAGCTCCAAATAACAAGAGTTAGGAAAGAGCAAGCTCACAATAAGATGAGCAAAGAAAGAGCAAGCTCTGAGTAACAAGGAGCAAAGAAGGAGCAACCTGTTCTTGGCTTTCTCCGGGAGAGCGGCCTCATCTGATGGCCGCCGTGTATGGGAAACCGATGACGACCACCCAACTCAAGCATTGCTTTGCGTATGTTCTTTCCTCAGGGTCATTTACGTCGACATTCGAATTACCAACTAGTCATAGTCATTCGTAGTAACGGTAAACTGACATCTGTAGTTACCCTATCCTAACTCTTGTTGCTTGCTCCTTCTTTGCTCCTTGTTAGTCTGAGCTTGCTCCTTCTTTGCTCATCTTACTGTGAGCTTGCTCTCTCTTTGCTCCTTGTTACTCTGAGCTTGCACTTTCCTTGCTCTAAGCTTTCTCCTTCTGCTGCTAAACACGTCTACGTTAATATAAAGAATTGACGTGCTGGGGATAGTATGCGATTAAATAAACTGACACAGCCCGACTCACAATGCACACCTGTGATTATTGTGGCGAAACATTTAGCAGATCATTCAATATGAAGCGCCACATACAAAATGTTCATGATCCAACGACTGATGAAGAAGAATCAAACTCAGAAGGCTCAGTGTAGGAGAGTATTAGCAACACAGAAGGAACTGATGAAGAAATTGGAGAATTTTGGGAAGAGCTTGTAGCAAGAGCTGAAGAGAAGTTTCAAGCACGGGCTCGAAGATTGATGTTGGAATACCAACAAGATGGGCTGAGTATAGACCAAGCAAAAATTGATGCTTACAATGAAATTAGACCTAAGATCAGAGCGGAGCTGAACAAGCTTATTTACATCAAGATTACTCAATGCAATGATTTGCTGAAAGACCCAATCGTTGAACAAATTGTAGACAAACAGGCAGACTACGAAGAAAGGCTTTCTACAGAAGAAGCTCTAAAACGCGCCATTGAGAAGAATGCGGCAATTGATGACCATGTGTTACCGGAGAGAACATGAAACTAGACTATGTGGAACGTCCCAACTCATAGCATCCATGCTCATAACAAATTTGTCAGTCAATGCAGCTGTCGAAGTCATAAAAAGCAGACATAAACCGGAGTATCAGCAGGAAGCACAATGAAATATGCTCGGAGCCCGACGAAATATGAATACCAACAGAATAACCCACAGCAAAATGCAAACCACTTCCAGCCAGATAGCAACTGTACCAGCATGAACCAACCACGACAACACCGATAACAAAGAAGCACACAACAGCAGCCGGAACAGGAAAGACGAACACAACAGCAACGACAACTACCCATAACCGCGATTAATACAGATCAATAAAACCCAAGTTACATATTCATATGATTGGAATCCAACCAGTGATTTGACTTTATTATTGGTTTTATCAGCGTTTTAATGTTATATTAGTTTTGTTGTGCATTCTGTCGTTGTATAGTAAGTACTTTTGTTTGTGTAGGGTGTTTGTTGCACAGTAGTTTTGCTGTACTGCATGTTTGTTGTACAGTGTGTTTGTTGTGCAGTGTTTCTCCGAAATAAAAGACATCCGCCGCTATGGGCAATTCTAGCAGTGCTAGCTTTGTTCACAGTTGTAACCTCAAAAATGCTCCAAAACATATTTGACCATTGGTCACTAGCGTCACACAGGAGCAAAATTACGAGGACATTTTTAGATTCTACAACCCCGAAAACCCCCTAGATAAAGTTTTTTGGACGAAAATGGACAACTTTGAAGTTTGACCTTGGGTCGACGGTGGTTCCGGTCATGTACAGTACGCAACACAGCACGGAGCTTTGATTCTGACAAAAATCTAAGCTCATTTTTGAATTTTACGACCTCGAAAACCCCATAGATAAAGTTTTCTGAACGAAAATGGACAAGTTTGAAATTTGACCTTGGGTCGACCGTGGTTCCGATCATGGGTCAACAGGGGTCCACAGGGGTCCACAACCTCAATAAAACGGTCCACATACCACTCCAAAAAGGGGGGGTCCACAACTCCAAAAAACCCCTCCCACAAGGGGTCCACATACCCCTAAAAAGGGGGGTCCACAACCCCAAAAATCCCCTCCGAGAAGGAGTCCACATACCACCTCACAAAGGGGTCCACCACCTCATAAACCCCCCCTTAATGCGACACCATTTTATCGCCTATTGCTACTCTTGTCTTCTCTAATCTTCTCGTAACCTTCATAGTAATTTTAAGCTCGTACAGATGGATTGTAGTCACAGTGGGTAAGATTCTGGGGGTCTTCATTTACTAGCGGTATATTACTGATAAATTTCGAAAAGTTAATAGTCAACATCAAAAATGGCAAGAATTGCAAGTTTTGTACATTTTTGGCAAAAATAACGAAATGAGCATTTTCAGAGATTTCTTGAGGTTTTAAAACTTGCTGATGGTCTCGATCTACCCTTGTTTGCCTCCACGTTATCGTATTGTAAGAAATGAAATTGTCGCTTCAGCACCTGAGACTCGAAAACTTCGGGCCTCGGGTGGGATTCGAACCCACAACTTTAGGATTAACGCTCTGGCAACTGAACTACCGAGGCTACACCAAGCTAGAAGGAGTTCGTATCCAAACTGTATGTTTGTTCGTATGTTTGTAGCATGGCTGTTGACTGCCGCGGCTACCCGTGTGCACAACTGATCCTGTGTGCACAAATGATATTTTAGTTTAAAGAAAGGAAACAAGGAAGGAAAGAATTAAGGGAAAGAAAGAAAGAAAAAGAAAGAAACTACAGAAAAAAGAAATCCTGTCTACTGAATAATATTAAGATTTGTCATCAATTAAGCAGCTGTCACTTTTATTTACGTCAACCTTTGGCTTGACTGACACCTTGCTTAGTTTGTTTCTTTGAGGACACCCTCATTTTCCAAAGTTAGCAACAATTTAAGGGGCATAATTTTAACAGCAAATAGCCCGAGACATTAAGGCATGACCTTTGAGTGTAACTCAATACCCTTTGTCTCTCAATCAGATTTAGTTGGCAACCAAGAAAGGGAAGAAATAGGAAGAAAGAAAGAAATGGTGGAAGTTAAGGTTTGGCTCTGGACCATGTTTGATACGATAAGTGGAGTAACGCCGAAATCTTTCTGTCCGCTTGCGAGGGTCAATGGGATGATTCGGAGTCACCCGGAGAGGTTCTCGTCTGAAGGGGATCGATATTAACGGAATCTACCTAAAGACCTAAACTGCAACCTCGTTTACCGGTGAATCCAAACGAAGACCCTTTTTAAAAAAGCTAAAGCTAACGCAATCTTGTGCCAAGAACCCATAACAAGTCCCCTCTAACTGGGAAGTTTTTACAGCAATCCGATTGACTTGATCTGATTTCGAAACAAATATTCAAATTCGACATTCAAAGTTTATGTAATAGGAAACTAGTTTCACCAAGAATACAGGGCATATTAGACTGTGATTGCTGGGAGGTTCTCTGTTAACAGTTATTGGTACATGTTGTGCACGCTAACGGCTGCTCCCCCACACACGTGTATGTTCGCTTCAAATAAATTTGAACTCTAAATAAGTTTGAATCTTTGCGTTCTAAAGCTCGAAGCAGACACAAATTAGACGCACGTAGTCGTTGTGTTTTCGAGCTTTGACAAGCAAAGATACGGCGAATGAGCGTACAGAAACGTGTACTGGGTACACATTTGTGGGGGGTCATAAGGTACACGTTTGTGTGGGGGTCAACCGCTAGCGTGCAGAGCATATACCTTGAGCTGATAACAGAAAACCTGCCAGATGTCACACTCTTATCTACTATGTACTCTTGTATTCACCAGCAATAGAAGCCTGAGGTACCTTATGTCCTTTCTACTTTTACGCGCTGTTGTTTTCTAACCATTTGTATGTGCTTTATGCATTGAAGTTTTTTGCCCCTTCCTACGCCCAATTTTCTGCACGTCTTAGTCCAGCTACACTTGGCGTTAGAATTTAAAACCCAAAATTTACTAGAGCGGAAGATATTTCCCCAGTATCCCGTAATTTACTGCTCCTAAGATTTTATCTTAACTATCTTCATCTTTCTTCAGTAATGTTTCATTTTTCTGGGGACTGACAATTTGTCAATGTGCCGAACTGGTACTGTATTTACAGTATTCCTTGTTTATGGGGATCCATGTTTCAGTCGCTGCGGTTGGTTTGATTTATTCTTATCTTCTCGAATCTTCTCGTAACCTTCATAGTAATTTTAGGCTCGTACAGATGGATTGTAGCCACAGGGGGTAAGAGTCTGGGGGTCTCCATTAACAGGCAGTATATTACTAATAAATTTCGATAATTTAATATGTCAACATCAAAATGACAAAAATTGCAAGTTTTCTACGGTTTTTGGCAAAAATAGTGAATTGAGCATTTTCAGAGATGTTTTGATGTTTTAAAACTTGCTGAGGGTCTCGATCTACCCTTTTTGTTTTAGTAGAATCTAAACTTGTTAAAAAATCTTTATTGCTGAATACGGGGTATTTTTGATTAAACTGCGCGTGTTTGCTACAGACCATACCGATTGAAGCATGCAAATTCTACAACTATGTTTATTAAAGCCACACCGCAGAAAGAAAATACTGTTGTTATGCTAACGAATTCTATTAAGCTCTTTTTGGCAACTAACGTGAATATTACTAATATCATTTGGCAACTGCGTTTGTAAACAGGCCGCAGAGCCGATGAGACATTAATTAACAGTCTAATTTAGTAAAGTTTAATTTTTTTCTAAATTACAACTAATGCTTTACAATTGTCAGATTGTCAGTCTGTAGTCTCATGTGTACTAGTAGCTGTAGGCGTTAATTCCCTGAAAAATTGGAGGGGCTGGCTTGGGAGTGAAATTGGGGAGAAAAGGTGGTTACAGAGGATAATTGCGAAAATGTTTGAGGTTATGGAGGGAAATTGGGGAAGGTGGGAAATATTTGGAAGCAATTTCGACCCAAGGACACATTTTAAACTTGTTCATTTTAAAACGTGGTCATGAAGAATGCTTTTTATGTTTTAAGGCGTGTTTTTAACATGACATTTTAAGACGGAAGCATGGGGCAATCCGTAGTGACGCACTTTTACAGGATATCGTTACACCGACACGTACGAGTCAGTTGAAAACGCAATATTCTATGAGGACTTTTTCACCGACATCCTGTTTGTAACTCTAATTCGCCACATTTTTCCTTGTAGACGACAAAGAAATGAAACCAATACACAGCCAATTGGCGTAGATCTAGAGCATGAGACAAATAGATAACGGTGATAGAGTTCATGCGAAGCACACTCAGCAGCGTTCTTAGAAAACGTTTGTTAGGATTTTAAATGTAAATTTAGTTAGGGATTTTATCAATGACGAAAAGCAGTGGGATTCGTGTTTTACTTTACTGTCAGCAGAACGGCGGTTTAACTTTAACAAGCTAACGACAGTTTATCAGCTAGCCTATCCGAACTGTATCTGTACCGTTTTCAACAGTTGTTAACTTTTAACAACACTATAAAGGCAGATCTTGTGGCAAGCCGACAGTGGTATTGTATGCTAAATACTGTAAACATCATATATACTGTTTGCCAAGCCAGTGTACAATATAGGAAATGTCCGTGTGCTAAGTCTATTAAGCATAAGGTTGTTGAGTTTGAAAATTGTAGGATTTTATAAACAATCAATATGAAATTATGATTAGCTATTTTTGTGATTCAAAATGACCCATTGTAAACGTCACCAGTTTTAACCGGTGTGTACCAGTTAGTCCGTGAATTGAATTGGTCGGTTGTGAGCTGATTTTATTCTGCCATTTTTGAAGGTCTTTGGAGATTGGTTTCCGCAACTGTCGTGAGAACTGTCGTGAGCAGATTAGAATTATATCGCCGCTTGCATTATTTTTGGAACAAAATAAATGACTGGGTTTTAGTATTAGTATCTTTCTGTAAAATTGGCACTTATTTCCTAACCAACAAAATAGTCAACGCCAAATAACATTACTGGACATTTGAACATCACACACATTGAGGTTTGGCCATTTTATGCGATCGATTTTCTACATTACGTTGTTGAAGCGAAGATGGTTTAGAAAAATGTCGATGACAATTCGTGCTTGTGACAAGAAACATGATGGATGTCTTGACCTAGCCTCAAATATTTTCCAGCAAATCGCGTGGTAGAATTTGTCGGATGTGACTGTTTTTGTGTCGCTGAAAGACCTGACTACCGATACTACTACTGATCAGTTTACAACGCCAACATAGAGGCTAACTTTGAAAAACGTGCAATAGCAAGCAGCATTTCAAACAATAAAGAAGGTGTTTTCGGAGATGGGTACGAACCTGGACGCGCAAAATCTACACATGAGACACGTGTATGCAAACTCCCATTCGACTATTCATATTATACTAAATGAGCGATTTGTTTCCACAGCTTAATCAAGAAAGTCCCTGGGCTACTAATTCCAAAATTTATTTATTCACAGATATATATTTATTTTTAAGCAGAGTAAATATTTTTCCCTTGACCAGAGTAATACAACAAAATTAAACAGTCATATTTGAAGATGCAATCCTTGAAGATTCAAACATTGTTAAGACAAACAAACATGTGACCTCCAATTGCTCCTGCTTCTGGCAGACGTACACGAGCAACTTCTTTGACTTTATAGGTTGGCGGACAGGATTCGGCATTGGTGACTGGATTTTTAAGCCTGTTTGTGGAGCCAAAGTCAGCAGCTTGAAAGAACCCTCCAATAGACGATTCTGTACCAGTGCAATAGCATCCCCATATTGTGGCTCCATGCATGTATGGCTCTGCTGTTATGATGCGCCCAATTGCGTACACTTTGGTCCCTGATGGACAGTGCAAAGCATTTGTTATTGGATTCTGTATATGCGTGTTAGTCGTGTCGTACACTTGGTAGGCGCCGCCAAAGCTGCAGGGAGAGTTGGCTGGCGGTTCTTTGTAGCAGAAATACAAATTAGCGCCGCATTCGGGTGGATCTGTCAAAATCCGCCCATAGCGATGTGAAACATAGGAGGTCGGACACGTCAGTCCTCCAGTGTAGGGGTTAACTCTATTGTGTCGGTTGCAATCATCAACCTGGTACATCCCACCAAACGACGGAAATGGGAGACCAGACAAATCCCGCAGTTCTAAACATTTGGTGTTAGTATCTGCTAAGCGTTGACAATACGCTTGAGCTCTCACTACAAAATTTGCACGCTTTTTGTCTATGTCCGGATCGTTCTTGAAATTGGCAGATGTCAGCAAATCCGCAATGAACGTAACTTGTTGTGATAAAGGTACAGGTTCTGTGATTGCTTGAGTTTTCCACGTGTTAATGTTTCCATCCTTTGGAGGTTTGCTGCCTTTGGAATATTCCGTTCCTGAAACCGAGTGGGAGTTAAATGTGTTCGCTTGCTGCTGTTCCCATGAGGTTGAAACCGACGCGGAGACGCTAGCTTCAAAAAGCCCTGCTTTAGCAGAGCCCGAGGCGGCAACACTGACATCTACTCCTTGCAACAACATCGTAGAGTATCCCGTTTTGGATATGATCACTTCTCTTCCATACGAAGCGCCCATCTTTAGTGAAGAAGCATAGTGAGTACCATACGCATCAATGAACTTATAGTATGCATCAAGATTGTCTGTGCTTGGTAGCCCAGCTACTGCTGCCTTGAAGCCGTCTGACAATGCCGGTAGGGAATACCGCTCAATTCTTGCCAAATATTGAGCACAGGTGGCACTCGTCTGAGTCATCATATTTGATTGTGTGACTGTTTGATCAAAAACTCTTTTGTATCCTACACTGGCTGAAAATGACATGCCATAACCAAAAGCAGAGCCCGATCCAGACGCTCCCGCCAGGACGTTCAAGCTCTCCTTGTATGTCGTTGTTCCAGTAATCAGCCTTGATGTAAACGCAAGCTGGCAGTCCACAGCTTTCACTACGTCAACTCCCCGAGGCTTAGAGTATCTTCCGTCTGATGTTAGCCCCCCGTCTTCTGCTAGATTAAAAATTTGAAGCCGAAATCCTGAATCAACCCCCTGCTCAGCCGGGTTTCCTTTAATCATATCGTATCCACGTCCAATGTAGCCTATGTTGGGCATGCGAGCAGCTAAAGCAAAGTTAATTGAATATATAGCTTGAGCAAATAAAAATATTTACCTTCCATTAATTAATAAACTATCCAAACGTTAAAGTTTTTAAATTTGTATCAAACCTCTGTGTTGACAGTAGAATCTGCTAAATTCTTAATACCACCGTTTTTAGAATTTGCTAAATTCTATATCTGGATTTGGCGCTTTTTCTCAAAAATGTAAGTGTAAAAAATAAAAGAACTTTTTCAACTTTGCGCCAAATGTAGGGAAGGCGTCATCTACATAGAACGTACCACCTGCAGTCATGGAGGATATGTACGCCGGCGCCGGCCGGCCTGCCAAAGTGCCGGAGTCAAAAAGTAAGTTCTGTTTTTCTACAAACCTTCAAACCCATGTATACTTTATGAAATTTTGTACTGATTCTATAGAATTGTCTTAACTTCTTTCCTTCAAAAACACTATCTCTGTCAGAAACAGGTTCTAAACAGTCTTAGTGCATTATGTTTCGAAATGCATTCCTTTTGTTTCCCTCCTGCGCCTCAGCGCAGCAGGTCTCTTGTGTTTGCTCAACCTGGGCCCTCGCACGCATTTTGCTTGAAAAAGATACTCTTCACCATAAATGCGTGTAAGCAATGGTTGCAATGGTTGTAAGCAAGTTTAAGCAAATAGGGCTTGCATCATTTGTGTTGAGTTTTGTCTTTCATTCCAAAAATTTTCCGATTCCTGTGGATATGGCGCATACATGTTTGCTCTGTATAAATAGAAATTCCAAAATAGGAAAGATCTATTCTCTGCTCTGATTGATGGCTCATAGTCAAAGTTAACCTTTTAAACAGCTCACCAACGATTACTCAAACGTACGAGCTTAGAGAAGCAAATGCTAACATGTAATGCTGAATTGTATAAAGTTTATTTGTTTTATTTTTTTAAAGTTTATTTATTTAGATAAAAGATTAAATTCCTCAAACATTCTGAAGAAATGTTCAGACAGTGTTTTTCACGTATATTCACGTCTGTGGCAAGAACGATTAGAAACAATTAGTTGCGCGCAGGTTTGCAATTACTGAAAATGTCGGTGCAGCGAAAGCTTTTATCTTTTGCATAAAGTCTTGCTTGTTGCATTCAAATTTGTTTCCAGATTTCCGCACTAGCTTTGTCTATTAAAGATCTGCGAGTGATTTGTTTCGTTTGCAAACTAATTCGTCCTTGTTGAATCTGCTGGCTGAAGCTCATGGGGATGCTAAACTTTTTGCGTAAGAGCTCAAAATTATCTACTATTTAAAGCTGTTCAAAACATTCAGCCGTAGAATTGCCAAATGAGTCGAAGGAAACAATGACGGGATAGAAGTGACGTGCTTGTTCAACCATCACTAGTCATTTAAGGTGGTGATGCCTTTTGGGCGGATCTATAACATTTGCCCTCGCTAAACCTGCTCCCACGATTGTTGCGTCTCCGCGACATTTGCCCCAACGACAATCTCGTCTGCTTAAAAGTTTATATTGTATGATTTTTGTGGTTTATTTTAGATAATCGGTTGTTAGGAAATTGTGTTAATTACAGATTCAAAATTTATCAATTAACTACAACCAAGAATAAAGGAAGTTATATTACAAAATTCTCAATGTGGGGGTGGTGTTGCGGGGCGGCAAATGCCGTGGGAAATGACGATGGATTTCCTTTTTGGGCATACGTTGTTAGACTACAACGCACGCAAAGCAAGTTTGAATTCAAAAAGCACACACAAGATTTTAATTCGATTTAATTCTAATTCAAGGAGCCTGACGTTTCCGCCCAGAGTGAAGTTTGAAAAGTTCTGACAGTTGGACGGCTGCTGCATAATTAAGATTACATTAATTGGAAAAGTCTCGTTAAGCTCTTCATTTTCGATGGTATTTTTCCAATTATAAGTTTATTTCTATTTCTAAAACCGATGAACCCTCTCTAAATTTATTCACTAAGAAACTGCCAATAACCAAACCAGTGGCAAGAAGTGCTAGTAAGTACTAAACTTTATATTCCTATCTATTTGCATGGACAGTTTTTGTACAATCTGACTGGGGTATTTTCAACTTAAGGTGGAATACATACAGGGATCTTCTACGTAATCTTGGTATGGATAAATCAATCTTGCCAAAATTTTAGGAGAAGCAAATTTCGTTGGCAGGCTACCTTTTCACAAAGCTTTGGTGTCAGAGAGCGCATAATTGGCTGGCTGCCATCAATGCTTTGTGCGTGCACAAATAATCAAAATTTCAGTTAAGTTTCGTATGATACATATTGACTCTACCACGTGAAAGAGTACAAAAAGGGCTTTAAAGTGATGTGGACATGTCTGTTTGAAGTTCGAATTTGAAGTTTCCAGGAAACTGTAAGAAAAGTTAAACCAGAACCTGCGTGACATGAATTCGAGAAGTAGTTCATTATCAACACTTGACGTAAATGTATTAACTATCTGAGGCTTCCACAAAAGAACAAAAGTTCAAAAGAACCTCCAATGTTGTGATATTTGATCTTTGAAGTCAGAAGGTCAGATAGGCTGGGCTGGCAGCATAACATGTGTTCATCATATTTGTGATGGCCAAACTTTCTTTCTTTCTTGAAAGAAAGAAAGAAAGAAAGAAAAGAACAAGAAAGAAAAGAAAGAAAGAAAAAATCTTTCTTTCCACTAAAATATGACAGTAGCTGTAGTGAAGATTTTTTGGACCTCTATGGCTGCAGAAAGCTTCTACATAGGATCCGACTGACTGAAAATGGCGATTTTGGCAATTCTTGAACTCTGGAACTGGTCCAGAATGTAAAAGAGACGGGAATAGGGTGTTTCGTAAATTTAGCTATTTACGTAAATGATTAAAGCCGTATGAGTAAAAAAATACCCGAAAGGAAACCAGCACATTAAGGGGGGTCACTTTTTCCGATTTTTTTCGCCATCTCCGATTTTGCTCATTTTCACATATTTTGTTCCCCATGGGTCGTTAAAATAAGACAAATGCGTTTTGCATAATATTGCTTCTATCATGCTTCAAAGATCACTTCAAAGGTGACCTTGACATGTGTTAAACACAGGAAAATGAAAGTTGGTTAAAAAATAGTGGCAGAAAATGTTTCACTGTATGAAAGATGTACTAAGCTGAAGGATACTAAAGCCTCCTACACACACTAAGGGGTGTATTCAAGATTGCAGCTATCTACTTTGTTGTAAGTTTGTTGAGTGACGGATTTTTGACGAATTTTGAAGTCAGAACTTTGAAAATCAATCTTTTTTGGACTATGGAAAACAGGACCTGAAGTAATTTTTTTGTCCTGAACGATTGGCAACAGTTACTGAAATTGCCTATAGATAGCTGCACTCTACGCATAAAACTCATCTTATGAAAGTATCTGCAAGTTTCTTATATAGCAGGCTCAAAAACCTGCCACAAAACTGCAAATTTTGCTAAAAATGGCCATTAAGTTTCACATTCATTTGCTAAGTTTTCACTCACCATGCGGTAAAAAGCCACCAAATTTGGCAGATTTGTATCCATGTCTACCACATAAG
Organism: Trissonchulus latispiculum; assembly: GCA_030248195.1. NCBI lineage: Eukaryota > Metazoa > Nematoda > Enoplea > Enoplida > Ironidae > Trissonchulus > Trissonchulus latispiculum. The sequence continues at coordinate 16,298 of JASAND010012233.1, forward strand.
GTGGCCCATACAAATGTGTCAATATTGAACATGTCTGCAGTGGCGGCAGCTTTGATCTTTACAGGTGAAAAATGCCATTTTTTAATTTTTATCAAATATAGACAAATTGGGTATCAATCGATAGCTAATGGAACGAGGTGCAACTTTTCTCATAGAACTATGGGTCCAAAATGCTGTCTGTGCAAGATAAAACTAGTTAAAGTTATACTGGACAGTCCTCCAAAATGAGGTCAGTGCAGCACTCAAGCTTGCATTGTGAACGCCTGGATAGCTAGCCTTGAGCCACGTCTGGCGTAAAATATTACCTTAGTAAAGGCTTTAATTTGGTGTATCGGTTAACCCTGTTCTCGATCTCGTTCGGTCTCCACTTGACCTTGCAGGGCTCATCACCAGAATTTTCCAATACAATACAATACAATTGGCCAATACAAATGTGTCAAAATTGAACATGTCTGCAGTGGCGGCAGCTTTGATCTTTACAGGTGAAAAATGCCAATTTTTAAGTTTTTCCAAATATAGACAAATTGGTATCAGTCGATAGCTAATGGAAGGATGAACAATATTCTAATAGAACTATGGGTCTAAAATCCTGTCTGTGCAAGATAAAGTGAGTTAAAGTTCTACTGGGCAGTGCCCCAAAAGTTAAGCATGCATGTGAACGCCAGAATAGCCAGCCTTTAGCCGCTTTTGCATTAAAATATTACCTTAGTAAAGACTTTAATTTGGTGTATCGGTCAACCATGTTCTAGATCGCGTTCGGTCTCCACCTGATTTTGCAGGGTTCATCATCGGAATTTTCAAGTTGTTCGGCTTTGAACCTGAATAACACCTGTCAGAGTTTGATTTCTAACTCTAATATTTTGTCTTGTTTTTGAGAGCATTTGAGGGTATATTAAAGGTGAAAATGAATGAGCGAAATCCGTAAGTATAGATTTTTGACCAATGTGACCCCCCTTAGGCCGATTATTTGTGAAAAGGATTTTCAAGCCAAAGGGCTCCCAATGACAACTAACAAACAATGATAAAACGATGCGCTTCAACATCCTATTTTGATACTATGAAAAGCTCGAAAGCTGATCTGCAGGAAGCGGAATTTTAATTTAGGCCTTCAAAAATTTCTAATTAGTTTTTGAAGTTTGAAAACAGCCAAATTTAAAGGTTTTGCAACACTTAAACTGGGGAGCCGTAACTTTGATGCAATATTTTGAAAACTGGGAGGCCTAATTATAAAATCTAAATTCCTACCGATCACAGCTTATGACAAGCCAAATCGAACGATACTCACTGATCCTGGTTAGTTAATTTCGAGATTTTTCTGGCGCAGAAATCGGAAGATTTAGCAAAATTTTGAAAATGTTTTCTGCAAATCACAACCTTGGCAACAAATACACGCAAAATGCCAGAATATTTATTTGCGCACTACTATTTCTGATTTTGGGTCAATTTTGGGTACAATGGTTGCAGTGCACCTAAGTACATCCAGTAGATCGCTATCATCAAATATAGGGTCAGACAGACATAAGCTGAAATTAGCGATTTTTCACATTTTTCGAAACATCACAAATTTTATATCAATCTTGTTGGAAACATTTTTCCTTCTTGGATGGACCACAGTCCCGAAAATCGTCAAATTCAAGTTATCAGCAGTTAACTGTTTGTCGTGATCAGGGCTTTCCAGTGACGGTGCTACTCCTTAAAATCACTAAATAAAACTCTAAGGTTTTTACCACTAAAGACCATTCAACTGGAGCGAGGCTTAGTGATCTAATGTCCTGCAGGTGTTTGTAGTTGGTACACTTACTGGCTTGTAATGTCTACCTTGTGGTTCTTTTTCCAAAGCACTTTGAAGTATTTGGCACATACCTTCGAAATGCCATGAGACAAAGGTAGCAATAATCCAGTGCTACGGACCCAAAGATTGACTAAAGCATGTAATTTGTCGATCTTTGTTTCTTAGGCTAACTAAACGTGAAGACTTATTGGCATATTTGATTTTTGCTCATAAAAATCCTAAATGTAAACAGTTTTAAGCTTCGTATTCTGTGAATCCAAAGACATGCAGAGCAAAATCTGATTTCAAACTGTATCGGTAAGCCTATGTTCCCTGTCGGGAAATCGAAGAAAATAAAATGTTACGATATCGACGATATTTGAACAGTACATGCTTGGTCGAAAACATTTACCAAGTTCTGTTTAAGCTAACTAAAAGCTAAAACCTAACTTGCTGTGCGCAGTGGGTACCTCACATGCCCAATTTTTCTCACTTTAGTCGCATGCCACAGAAAATCTGAAATTCATTTAAAGATTCTTTTACATCTTATGACAAAGCACTATATTTGAAGAGTATCTTTGGAAAATGTGGTCACCGTACCTTGCACTCGGGGGTCTTATCTCGATTACCCCCCACCACTCAAAATTCTAAAAACTTGACCAAATGAGCTAAAATCTACTATAGGTATGTTTTCGACTACGCTGAGTTCAGATATCGCAAAATTTTTCGATTTCGCGAAATTCGAGTTGTTCGATTTCTAAGGGGGACGAGGGGAAACCGAAAAATTTTTTGTCTTTGATTTTGTTGAAAAGATGTAAATAGGGGTATTCGGGGTCGTAGAACATGATCTGAAGTCCGTTTTTCGATTTAACTTTTCGTTAGCTCAGTATAAGCTAAAGGTTTAAGCTTAAGATGTAGAAATCCCTTAGAAATCGAAAAAACCAATTTCGCGAAATCGAAAAATTTTGCGATATTTGAACTCAGCGTAGTCGAAAACATACCCATAGTTAATTTTAGCTCATTTGGTCAAGTTTAAGGATTTTGGGGTTAATCGAGATAAAGACACGTACTCGGCGGTCAGGGAGAAACAAAGACTGTTTGCATGTTATGTTGTTTTGACCCGACAACATCAACTTGGGATGGCTCTACGGGATGCTAATTCTTTCAAACTTTAAACTTCAGACTTCTAGTGGCAAAAGGCTAACCACAGCTTTTCTAGCCATAACTTTAAAGTATTAGCGGTGTTAGCACCCCCCAGAGTTGGACATGGACACATTTTTCTTGACCGCGACCGCCCCGCGACAGCAACTGTCGTGACCGCGACCGCCCGCGTCCGCGACCGCAGCCCGCACGCTAATTTTGTGACCGCAAAATTTGAGTTATTAACCGTCAATTCTTTGGGAAAATCCACTTATTGCATATTTTAAGGCATTTCCAATGCTTTTACAGCCCCCTCACTCCAGTTTTATGCTGGTGCAGCTCAGACATACATTTTTGACAGCGACATTAAAACTTACAAACAATTTTATTTCGTTGAAGCATTTGGGTTGCGCAAAAGTAGAATTCTGTGTGCAGGTCAGGGTGTTTTTTCTTTCATGTTTTCCGGCTCGGTTACCAAGCAACCAACCAACCAGCATGCTACTAACGCTGCTTAATTGGTTTCCTTCAAGTATTTTTAGCCATTAATAACCATCTAATCATATTTAGAATTTCCATTCAATAAATCAAATAATTTGCGAAATTGAAATTAGACAAATAGAGGATAAACAAATTGAAACCCCGAAACTACAGTAAGGACAAACAGTTCATGCTGCCTGTTCAACCATTCAAAAGTTTTAGCAAACTAGCAAAACTTGGCAAAATTTTTTCAAACTGTGAAGCTGATTATTTGTCCAACGAAGAAAAAAATTGAAAAAATTTGGAATTTTTTACAACAAAATTGGCAAAATTACCACGATTTGATAGAAATTTGCGGTCATTGCGGTCAAGAAAATTTGTCCACGACCGCGACCGCCCGCGGGTACCCGCGACCGCGTCCAACTCTGGCACCCCCTCCCTTCAGAGTTGTCAAATTTTTTACTTAAAATATTTTTTCTCAATTTTTTTAATTTTACAAATTTATGCTGCAGTTGATGACTCGCATTTGCACATTCACATTTACACTTACACATTCATTCATTAGTTTTAAATGACGCATTCATATCTCAGTTTGCTTAAGGAACTGTCTCAAATTAAAAATCAAATAATACGATTTATTAAAACGTTTCATTTAGCAGCTGATATGCGTTTTCTTATGAATTTATTTTGTCTGACAGCCAGAGTTTTCTACTTTTTGCTTACAACAAAAACTAGGCTAAAAAGCGGAAGCTATTGTACAGTAGTGTGGAAAAACGTAAAAGGGAAGCAACATTATGACGTTTTCTAATTTTTAGTCTAGTCAAAAAATAAATCGCATATACGATTTAGCAAACGCATTTTTGTTGAAAAATACGATTTATTTCATCTTGAAATTTGAGACAGTTCCTAAACTGGACGAAGACGTCTTGACCTTTGCATTTTTGCAGTTTCCACAGGCTTAAACAATTGCATATATTACATATATACGCTGACAATGTATGGATTAGAGGCTTTCTGTTTACATACATCTCAGTTTAGTAACAGCTGCGTCGTTCGCCTGTTATATTGGTAATGCAATAGCCCTTACTCACATACATGTAAATACTTTGGACAATGGCCAAACCTCCAGTCAGTAGCACTAGTATATAGAAGCATATTCATCCAGAAATAAAGGAGAATATGTGCACTAAAGCTGTCACTAAAATAAAAGACGCTCGTCTAAAAGGAGGTTAGAAGGAAGCTTTTCTAGAGATAGAAACAATATTATAAATTTAAGGGAATGTGTTACCAGAGCTAGCTAGTTTGCCACATAACGACACTACTGTTGATTCGTTTAAGTTAAAAACTTTAATTTCAAGCAACGTACTTCCGAATAGAGCTCTTGCACTTTGGTTATGTTTGTAAGACAAAATCTGACGACAGACGAAGGCTGCAAACTTTGCTTTGCCGTGAACGTAGCGAAACACTTTTTCAGACATTCCGACATAGTTAACTTATTTTCCTATATGTCATGATAAGTATGGAATGAACCGATCATACAGAACAAAAATAAATAAAACTTCTGTAACCAGAATTTTCTCCTCGGGTTCAAGATCTAAATAAACAAAATTGGGCCTTGTATATGCAAACAGACGAAGGTCCATTTCAATTTTGCAAGCTGAGCCAAATAGCCCCAACTTTTGGTGATAACTGATGTGCGTTATTTCCCACCACAGTTTGTGTAAAGATACTATATAGATTTTAATGGTTTTGTTAATCGTAATCGTAAACTCTGTTTCCACTGGGATCTGGAACTTCAAGCCTATACCACTTTGAAAAAATTACCGGTTTCAGATTGCAGTTGAAACCCATTGCTTTGAGAAGCATAGAAGCAACTTAACTTTCGAGGCATTTCTGGACAATTACTACCTTTCGACACACTTCGAACTTCCCAAATCGTTTGCTAGCATTCGAGACATTCACGCTTCGATACTTTTTCAAAACTTCAGCGATGGGTTTCGCGATTTGTTCCCCGCCAAAATTTTTGCTGTACTACGCACCCATTTTACCATTCTACTGGTTTCACTTGACCATTTGGAGGTTGTTCAGTTTCAATTAGATTTTAGATAAGTAACACCATTACTGACACACCCAAGTTGGTGAATTTTGGACACGACTTTGAACTTTGTTTTTCGTCTATCTTGCAAAATAGATGGTTCATTTCTAATAGATGAAGGTTTTCTGGTATGCGGAGTCCATTGCCATTTCCGAAATTCTAGAAAAAGGGGGGGTCAAATTTGGGGTTTTAGTCATTTTGAATCAAGTTTGATGTGGCACCAGATGATGTAATGATTTTTTGAATTGCAGAACCTCCAGAAGAGCACGGGGGCTTTAGCCAAATGTTGGGGATGGGAACACTCACCAAAATGACAATTTTTGGCGACCCCTTATACCACCCCCATCGCTCGCGTTCAGCGTCGCCGCTGACATTCGGGATTTCTGACAATCTTTTCGATAATTCTTACAATTATCTCCTTCTCAAATAGTACTGATACTTTTGAGCCATTTTTCAAGCTTCGATGCATCTTTTGAAATACTTGCCAACTTTCGACAATACTTTTTATTTATTTTCAAACTTTCGAGACATTTGTAAACTTTCGAGACCTTTTCTAGTTCTCTGAGACATTAGCAAACTTTCGAGTCAATTGATAACTTTCGAGACTATTGATAACTTTCGAGACATTTGTAGACTTTCGAGACATTATTTCACAATGTCTCGAAATATTTTCTGAAAGTCTCAAAATATTTTTGGAAAGTCTTGAAATATTTTGGAAAAGTCTCGAAAGTTTGCATTTGTCTCGATAGTTTGTCTCGAAATATTGAAAAATGTCTCGAAATATTTCGAGACAAAAATCCAAGTCTCTGAGAAACCTTCTGCACTTCCCGTGACTTGTAACGTGACATACCAAAGTGTAAATATGGAATAATAGTGGAACTGATGAAGCTAAACAATATTCCGCCGGAGACCTTGGCTGCGCAAATGCGCAATATAGGAAAATATTATATTGTGTACGCAAATATGATTTATGATTATGGACAAAAATTAAACCTAAAAATCTAGCTTTGAAAGCAATAAAATTCTAAAATTTATAGCAAATTTGGATTGGCTGGATTGATTTAATTGTGATTTAATTTTAGTTATTTGATTTAATTTTAATTTAATTGATTTAATTTAATTTATTGATTGATTGACTGGATTTAACTGGATTGACCTGGACTCTGAAAACTTGTCTTGTTTTTGGACACATATGGGGTATATTATACCTGAAAATAAGCAAAATTGGTGACTATGTATAAAATTTGGCACCCGTTGTCCTCCCTTAAGTTCTCTTGTGACTGACAGAACACCGCTTTGAAAGGCTGCCGAGTGACCATTTTTCTACTAGTGGAAGCGCCACGCAAAAGCTCTTCGAATTTTGGGGAGGGATGGACAAGGCAACTTAAAGAGCTATGACAGTGAAGCTAAACTCTCAACAGGAATGTTGAAAAATTTTTTGGAAGTAACTAATTATTTTAACGGCAATCAAATAAGGTTCAGCCATCAAATGTGGGTGAACCTTCTGTCCGGTTTAATACCTTTTTGAAGTACGAAGAAAAACACAAATAAAATGAAAGATGGTTACTACAATCATGAATCAGAAATTCAGAATCAGAATCAGAAACAGCAGAATGTAGAGTTTAACGAGCTCTTTCAAAGGTGACTTGCCACAGCTGCTCAGGTGCTGTACAATTGTCACAAAAACTGAAACAGCCCTGAATAGAAATGTGAACTTGTGATTTTTGACGTATTTTGGAAACGTTTCATTAAATTGGGACTTGGTTTGAATGGTGTCCCAACAATATGAACCCTTAAAGCATCTCAACTAAGCCTTTGAATTAAGTTTTACACGAACAAGCATAAAACTTTCTGTGACGTTGCGTGGCTCGCTTTACTAAGTGGTTTTCCATCCACCCACTTTCCGTTACGGAATCGGTTTTCCAGAAATAACCAAAACAATGACATCTCTTTACAGCCGTGAATTTGGCTTCAATTAGCTAGGATTTTACGTTCAGAAATGCGTTTACATTCACTGCAGAAAAACTGGAAATTTAATTCCTGTTGCAAAGCTACCTTCACTGACTGTCAAAACAGCGAAGAAACGCCAAAAATACAGAAGCTAACCTTTAGCTTTACTGTATTAACAATGTAACTGCGACTGAATGAAATATCACCTTACGTTTGGATGTAGTGCGCTTTGTAATGTTGTAGTTCATTCCGTCAGCGCTTTGGAGCTGAAACAGAAACTTAATAATATAGTAATGAGAACCCTTTATGGAGTACTGTAAATGTCTGGCTTGCAGCACTATGGATTACTGTAACGGATCAAAATGACACATGGTCAACTTTCCGTTGCTGGCGGCTGTGATCTGCCCTTGGTACCCGTCAAGCTTCTCATAACATTATCATAGGTTGGCAAAGCTTTTTGCAAGTCACGTAGCTATCGAGCTTTATATTTCGGATTGGGTGGGTTCCTCCCTTAGGAGCTACGTGACTGGGGGAATTTCTACAATTGGAGGGTTCAACGCAGTACTAGCTTCCCACTTCAGAGTGAGGGGGCACACTCATCTCTTTTCTTAGGACTGGTCATTACTATATTCTATATTGTCTGGCGAGGCTGTCCCGACCGTCTCCTGTGGTCGGTACGATATCCATCTCTGCAACGGTCTCGCTATGCACTCGTCACATATGGGTTAGAACGTAGATTTTGTTACTAGCCCTGCTAGGCTGCCAGGAGCTCAGGTATTTCTTGCCTGAATCCCTTTTTTCAAATTTCTGTCAATTTTTGTTTTAGTGTCGTTGGGGTTTCTCCCCGTAGTTTTTCTACACACAACTTTACTAGGCACAGTTCAGCGCACTAGTTGCCATTTTTTAGGCAGGCAAACCCCTCGTTGGGGTTAAAAATCTGAAAACTTTTTTCTAGGGTCTAGGGTTTCTAGGGTTGTATACGTATATAATTGTGTGTGTGGTTCTCCCTCAATTTAGGCTCTCAAAAGCGTTTATTCCTGGGTGAGCTAGTTTAGGGCTATTATTGGGATTTGAGATAGGATTCTTCTAAAGTTCGTGCCTAATGTACAGAGAATTTTGTTTGTTCTTATGAATTTTGTGTTAATCGCACTTTGTAGGTGAATTTTGGTAATTTGACTTATTTTCAGGTTCAAAAAAGGCAGTCATCTCCTCTAATTGCAGCAATATTAAGTACTTTTGTGAGAATTTATATACGTATACATTTAATTTTTTGGGGTACCTATATATACCTATATATAGATATATATTTTTTTCAGCTGTACTTGCCTTTCTTTTCAGCATAATTTTTAGGTAATTAGAACAATTTCAGCTCTAATGGATATGAAGCGCTCTAGTCAACGCATGAAGGAAAATGAACTGCGCCAGCAACCTTATAGTGTGATTGGACAATGTGGAGACTCCCATTTGGACTGTATGGGAGGTCAGCCCTCCACGTCGAGGATGAATTCTGGGTTGTTAAACGACCGAGATCCGGTGCTAGGTAGGTGTCTCGTTGCAGTCCTGCCTCGACAGTGGAACTGAGAAAAGAAGAAGAGTGGCTGGGCATCGTGGACTGCTCGGAAAAGCAGTACCCTTTCTCTGGACTCATCACTTTCCAGTTCTTGGACCACCCGATTTAAGAATGAACCGTCTGGATTGGGTATGTCATCAGACTCTGTCTTCGCTACTTTTCATGCCTCAAGCATGGTATCCTTGGATGACAACCAGCCTGGCGGTTCAACTGCTCAGGCTCGAAGTTTCAATAATGAAACCACCAGGACTTCGAACTGGAATATGATTGGGACGGATCAGAAAGACTCTCTCAGAGTGCAGAGCAGAGTACCGGGGACCAGACTGTCACTGGTCTTGAGGAGCGCACGGACTTTGGTTCGCCCCGAGACCGTGGGCCAGGATCTACAGGAATCTGACGACCATTCTACATCTCTGTGAGCTGCGGCGATGCCTGGATTGCCGCCTTTGAATGACCTGGTTCCTTCAGAACCTATGAATTTGTCTGAAGCACAAATTCTCGCTTGGAACGGCGGCACTGAACAATTGGGCCGTGGATTCGGGAGCAGAGCATAGGCTGTTGTGGGATCCGTGATTTGATGTCGGAACCTAGCTTTTGGCTTTTCCGTCTCATCTCAGCCAAGTACAGATGGATCAGTCGTGATCACGGTGAACACGTCGATCCTGAAAAACCAGCTTTTGGACCTTTGGTCAACCCCAGCATATACGTCATCACCGGTGAACAGACGACTAAATATCTTGCGTCCATCGGTTTGTGGTGGACGAGACGGTCATCGGGTTCTGCTGGTGGTCGGAGTTTGATGTCTTCAATTTCGGAATCTAGTCCAGTTTGTCATAGGGGGTGAACTGAACCATCAACCAGACATCAGCCATCACAGGAACAATTGGTTAAACCGACTGTTCCCCCATCGCAACGGTCGTCGTTTGGAGGGTCGGTCAACATGGCCAGAATGACACTTCCGCAGGCCCCTTGTTTGAGTCAATATGGGAACCAAGTGGTGTCGAGATTGAACTCAAATGGCCATTGTTGTAGTATTTGCTTGATGATGTGGTCAAGTCGTTGTTCAGGAACATGGGACCCATAACCTGAGAAAAGTTTGTGTCTCAGACACCCAAAAACTTCAACGTATTGATGAAGGTCAGGACACTATGGGCCATTGTACCGCCATCCCGGTTCCGATATAAGATGACCACATCGGACCACCGCAAAGCAGGGCCCGAACCGTTCGCTGGGACCTCCCGATAAACCTCAGAGAATACCGGATTTCCTTGACTGACCATTTTGCAGATTGTTGCGTCGAGAGTCGTATGCCGGAATTTCCTGGTCCGCAGGGGGTCCCACCACACAGATATGGCGTTGTAGTTGATCAACGCTGATAGATGAGTCTCTGAATAAGGCGTCTAAAGTCATGATGGATTCAGGAACCAGAACCTGGATGTAGGGTTGAACCCTCGCGATGGAGACATATGAGAAGGAGGGGAAATCTGATTTAATCCGTAAAAGTTTATGGAATTGAAAGTCGAGAAGCTATAAAATTCTGAAAGCGTAATTTTCGTTGATGAATGGAACTTCGGACATATTTAGATTTGCTTTATGATTGTGATATCTTAGTAAAATAAGGGATTTTGTGCATGTTTGTTAAAACTATAAAAATTAAAAACATTTTAAGTCCAAATTATAAATTCAGAAAGGAAAAAAGTTTTCTAACTTCCAGATATTTATCAACAATGTTCACACGTTCAGAATTAGAATGGCCTCAAAGTTTATACATCCAGAAATATAATGTTTTTATTTTCAACCCTGAATTTCAGTATGTATAATATTGTCGTCTTTAAACAAGAAGTTTGCATTAACAAACAATTGAAGTAAGAAAATTCACAGAGAATTGATGTTATTTCCATATGGAGCAAAAGATGCTTTACCCATGTGCACAAGGCCAAAGGAGTTGCCCCATATGAAAATGGGAAAAAGTCTTGCCCCATATGCATATGGGGAATTATATATACACATTGTAAGTAACATACATATGTATTTGGCGAATCCCTTCAATCAAGAGATTCGCAGCAAATATAGGCAGAATTATCTTGTAATAATATTTCTTAATTAATCTTCTTAAACATAGAAGAATTATAGACACTTTCTTCAATGTTTCGAGGGAAACCCTTTGTGTGTCAACTTCGTTGTGTATCCATTTATTGATCGTAAATGATAGATTAAAGAAAATCGGAAGTGACGAAACCTAGAAAGTAAGTGACTCCGGTGCTAACATATAAATCGCAATCCAACAAAACAGTTCCGATGCAATCCACACACAACATCTAGAGCACAGAACTCATTCTAAGTAAAAGTTAAATATTGAGCACATACCAACATGGAAACCAGTCCCAAGATGGCAGAAAAGCACAGCATGATGTAGTTAATGAATGAGGTTTTCTGGAAAAAACAAACTGAAGTAACTAGAATATGCAAATGAACCTCTTCACAAAAAATTCCTTCAGACTTTTAACGTGTGCAGTGCAAGTACGTGTGTGCACGTTCAATTTCATCTTCTTTAACCCGCCTGTCGCCCGCTTTTGCTGTTGTACAGAGAACACCATTTATTTTTACAGCTATATTACAACTTTTCCTGAGCTAACGAGCTCCTTCTTCATGGATGTTGCAGAACTTACAGGGTTCCCCTTGTAATTCTAAATACTCAACCGTTTCTTGACAAGGCCATCAGAATTGTCCCTAGTAGTGACAATTAAATTAGTCGATTTTAAAAAGTTGCAGAAATACCTTTTTAATCTTGACGGCTCAATTTTTATGGGCTCTGTATACGTTAGGACATTGCAGGTCGAGCTTGGAGTGTGATGCTAAGCTTTACACTAGAAAAAGGGGAGCAATGGAACCAGTTGCGCGGGAAGTCCGATGGACATAGACCCCTCAAATTGAGATCCATGGCATCGATTTGGTCTAAGTGGTTTCCAATTCTGCGGGCGATGGCTGATCCTTCTATTTTCTGTTATCTTTGCAATTATGTCTTAGCTGGATACCTTTAGTCCTCAACGAGAGCGTGGACGTCCTCTATCGAACTATTCCGCGCTTAACTTTCTGATTCTGTATTGGAAAGAACTGTGCTGGGTTTGGAGGTGGAAGCTACACATACAGATACGATCGCTGCCAGGTAAAAAGTTAGAAGGAGTGGAGAGCAAAAAATCTACTGTTGCAAGTTAAACAGTGAATTTGGGCCAAACTGTAACACCAAATATCCTAACAAATAAACATCCACATCACGACTTTATGTTAAGATCTTGCAAATATATTCGCTTGGACATTAACAAAAATACTCATAAACGGCCGTTTAAATTAGACAATACGAAGAAACAGAAAATACTAGCCTAGTGGTAATAAAATAGAAGAGCCCAACAGAACATCGTCACCTGAATTTACCCAGCAACAGGTCAGGACACTACTGACTTGAATCCTTCTGGAAAATACTTATTATATGTGTAAATCTACTGCTTGGCCCATTTGGCTATTCAATGATTCAAATGGAACCTTAGGGCTGTCCATTAAAACTAATGCTCTTTTTGTACCGTACCGCGTTTTTGCTCAGCTGATTCTAGTCATCTGATGGTCAATATCAAGAGTACATGATAGATAAAAGTGTGACAGCTGGCAGACTCTTTGTTATCAGCTCAAGGTACATGCCTGCACGCTAACGGCTGACCCCCCACGAACGTGTACCTAGTGACCCCCCCAAAATGTGTAGCCAGTACACGTTTCTGTATGCTCATTTGCCGTATCTTTACGTGTTAAAGCTCGAAAACACAACGCCTGTGTGCTTCCAATTTGTGTCTGCTAGGGCTTTAGAACGCAAAGATAGCGTGCGGATTTCTTTGAAGTGAGCATACACGTTTGTGGGGGGTGGGGTCAGCCGTTAGCGTGCAGAGCATATACCTTTAGTTGATGACAGGGAGCTTGCCCACTGTCACATACCTGGTCACTATGGCCTATCCGGCACTAAAGGGAATGCAACTGTTCTAAGCAACATAGCTCGCTGAAATATCTACATATGGTAGTGGCTGAAAAAACTTACATTATGAAAGCAATTCCCCACAAGTGAAATGATAGCATCTGAGCCTTCCCGTTGCTTTTATAGTAATAATTCAATTATGTCTATTATGCAGATAAAATTACTCTGGAAAATTCGAACATTTGTAATTCACACACAGAACTATTAAATCAACTTTGTTTTTACCTGGCAGGTATCTCTAACTAATTCCATGCATCAAATAGAGTTGTACTGTAAACAAGCAAACAGAATTTTTAATAAAAATGTTTACTAGATTTCTACGAATTTTTGCGATAACATATTAATCTAAATTGTAGTATCTTCCAAATAGCTGATCAGCAAAAGTCTTTCACATAATCCACTCTGCTAGATGACGAGCAATTGCACAAACAGAAATTTTATAGTAAACAGATAAATTTTATAGCGAACATGATTACTAGGTTTCTACAAATTTATGTAATAGCATATTTCTCTAAATTCTTATATTTTCTGAATAGTTTACCAACTAAAGTCGTTAGCCATAATGCATAGTAAAATGTCCAATCCAGAAAATTTAAATAAAATTGGAAGTTTATAGTAAACAAGCAAATCAATTTTATAACACAAATGCTTACTGGATTTCTACGATATTTAGTGATTGATAACATATTTATCTAAATGGTACTGGTATCTTCCAAATAGCATACCAGCAAAAGTGGTTAACCATAATCGATTCAGCTAAATGATGTACAATACAGAAACTGCAGTTTTATAGTAAAATATAAATAAATTTTACAGTAAAAATGCTTACTAGTTTTCTACGAAGTTTTACGATAACATATTCATTTAAATTCTTGTATCTTCGAAATAGTTTATCAGTTATAAAGTAGTTACTTATAATGCAGAATAAAACATCCAATCCAGGACATCTAAATGGAATGGAAAAATGCTTAATGGATATCTGTTTTATTTAGTGATAGATAACATATTTGTCTAAATTCATTTTACTTCAAAATTGTTTATCAGCAAAGTCGGTAACCATAGTCGACTCTGCAAACTGTACAAGAATACATATTAATCAGCAGTTTTATAATAAACAGATAAATTTATGTAAAATTGTTATTGTTATATTTATTGATTAATAAATTTTATGGCAAACGTGTTTACTAGGCTTCTGCTATTTTTTGTGATAACAAATTTATCTAAGTGCTACTAGTATCTTTGAAACAGTTTATTAGCAAAATCCGTTAACAATGATTGACTCTGCGAAA
>JASAND010012234.1:0-35691 GCA_030248195.1 Trissonchulus latispiculum
GGGACATGGCCCTCTTGTTCAGGCTGGGGATTGTACAGCCCTGACGGGAGTGCCTACCGATGATCAGGCCATGTTGCAACGCACGATGCGGACGCATCTTACGCAACAGGGCCCTCGGATCTCGGAGTATATTGGACAATTCGCCTGGTCTCTATTGGTTCCTGCTCATTTGGGTGGAAACCGGGCGTCCCCTTACCGGGAAATCCTATGGGTACCTCTGATGTCCCTCCTGCAAAGCTATCTGGGCTTGGCGCTACCGTTGTTGCGCCGCCGCTGCGATGGCTTGGACTTTAATTTGTACTCATTGGTCACGGGAAAAGTCCACCCTTCCGACCCAAACAGAACACCAGGGAATATGAGCGAGGACGAGGCCTGGGAATATGCCCATCAGGAGGAACAATTACAGCGTTCCCCCTCCCTATCGTCCAGCATCGATGTTACTGCCTCTGTCAATATGGAAGCGGAAGAGCCTCTGATTGTCACACTTCGTCGGCTTCAACAGGAGTTGTCACTTCCACCAGCTCCTAGGGAAACTCCTCCGCTCACACATTACGTGCCAGGAACGGGTGACCCACGCGACCGGCGAAATCCGCCAATAACCTACTCATCGGCTCAACCCAGTCCATCGACAGCCACGACGTCTACACCTTTGGGAAAACTGCAGTCTGGACCGGTCATTACATCCTCTGGTCCAGGACTCCAAGCCCCAGCAGTTACCACTGCTGCACCAGCGACCTCAGTCGAACCTGGCTCCTCAACGCTGCCACACCCTATGCCTTCAGCTTCGGCGGCTCCCACTGTCAAGGTTGACGATTCGGACGAATCTGACAGCGGGAATCGACAGAAACCGAAGAACGATATGTGCGCAGCGCAGCGGACTCTATTCCATCAAATCTGTTCGAACAATTAGCTCCTGGCTTGCAGCAGCTGGCCAAATCGGTGGCGTCTATGCCTATCCGGACGCCTCCATATCAGCCTTCTGGACCGGCTATGCCTGGCCCCTCTGGGTACGTCACCCAGGCGCCGCCAGCTCCGGCCCCTGTGGCTCCACCTCTGGTCAGAATGTCGGGTCCGACGACCCAAGCTCAGCCAGTTGTCCAGCCACAGGCGCCCACGCAGCCGCGCTATCCAGATACTGAGGACCAACTTAATCAGTGGTATCCGAATATTCCAACTCGGTCTCATCACGACGCCTTGCGATTCATCTGGGACGCTCGTCTGCGACCTCAAGGAACCACGGGTCCCTCTGGTTACGTACCACATCTGAATCGATTTGAACCCGAAGACGTGTTGGTTCAAAACCAATACGTGGACTCTTACGATCCAGCAACCGGTGTTTACCAACATGATGTTGCGGAGCAAATCCAAATTCCTCCGTACATCCAGGTCCTGACGAAACAGGCTATTCGCCGAATTATGACAATAATTCGCCAATCGGTAGCAGGCACGAGTCAGCCTCGACACCGAATTTATGTGGTTGGTCCCCCTATGGATCCCAGCCACCCTGGATTTGACCCCTCGCGGTTTTTCCAACTGGTTTCAGCGGACCTCCCCGTCTATTGGGAAGTCTACAGGGAAATTCGTGTGGGTCCTGGCCATCAACCTCCGGCGTGGCCTGAAATTACTCTGATCTGGCGGAACCCTACTGACGGTATGGCTGAGTATAGGGTGTTGCCCTATGTCAACTCTGTCAACCCCTTACAACCTGGGGACACGAACTTTAGCCGTGTGTCTGGTGAACGACAACTTTTGCCAGAGCAAATTGCTGTCGTTGAAGAAGTCATCTTGGACATGGAAGCACAGGGATTGGAACCCCTTCAGGTGATGACCCTATACGGTGGTCCGCCCCGACCTCAGGGTGCCCCTGCGCCTCCATCATCAGTACAGTCTCCAACGCAACAGTTGGTTGTGCAGGACTTTTCTTTGCCTGGTCCACCCACAGTGCCACTATTGACGTCGGATGTAACTATGGTGACCCCATCCATTTCGGGACCTCTTACATCTGCTGGCGTAGATGTGGACCTGGTGAGCCCTGCCTCCACGGCACTTTCGGGACTGGTATTTACCTCCGTGGCTACACCTACCTCTGCCATTGTGTCAGGTAGTTCGCCTATGATTGTCTCCACGGAACCTCCTGTTGCTGGCCGTCAACTACCTCGTGCTGAGCTTCCTCAGGCTCCTCGTGGCCGTGGTCAACATAGTAAAGCTAGCTCGGCATCATCAGCTGGATCTACCTCATCCAAGGCCTCTGCACGAAGCCGGGGACGAGCTCGACGACCTGATCAGGCACAACCGTCAGTAGAACCTCGTCCACCACCGACTGCAGTTACCATTACGGTGGAATCCCAGCCTGTGACCACTACGGCTCCGACGACGCCTCGAACTGATCAGCAACTGACTAGGACTTTCCTTACCTGGACTTACCTCTTCTGTCTGGATTTTCCTTCTCTAGTCTGAAATAACTTACCATCATCAGGAATTGCCAACTTACTCTTCGGATCCGAGTAACATTTGTTTCGGGGAAATTCCGTCTTCGTTACGGTGAACCAACCCTGAAAAAGGATCTGTCCTGTAAGAAGAATAATTATCTTTATTTGTGACTTTTTCCCGAACGTGACTTTATTCATGATATTTTTGTCTAATTTTTTTTATAATTTTGTCTCAATTTGTGCTCAGTATGTCCTGCCATGTATAGCCATATTATGTCTTTTTGACTCTATATATTGGTTTTGTTACTAGGTAGTATTACAGCTTTCGTCTGTATCATATTATACACTACATTAGTCCATCTTCTAGTAACTGTCTGAGTACATTGTTTTTGTTATTGTTTTCGTAACAGGGAAAACCCCACTTTATATGTTTCTTAGTCATTTACTACTGTTTTCTTAGTCTTTTGTACCTGGTAGCTTCTATTTGTTATGGGTATGTATATACTAATATTTTATGCTCAATCTTTGTATTGCCATCAATACTATGCCATCTAGTAGATTTCTATTCTGTCTTATTGTTGTGAGCTTTAATATGCTACTTCTATGCATAATAAGCCAGTCTAACTGTGCTATTGCCTAGTCTATGGTTACTGCCAGCTACTGGTCTTGTACTGCTCTCTATATGGTAATACTTCAAGGTATTGGGGGGTTTTTCATTTTTCCCCTTAGGGTAGGTACCTTATGGTTACAGTGGTTCTAACATTCTATTTCTAGTTTCTTACTTCTTCATTTTATTCTTAACTTACTAACCACTACCATACGATTAACATTCCTACAGGAGAGACCTCCATCTCTCCTCACCCATGAGCTTTATTATAAGCATTACCATACTAGTTGCTTTCACCAGCAGTACGCTATTGTTATTTGTTTCTTTTCTTTTTCAGATAAGCCTAACATATATATCTCTTTGTTTGTTGTTTGTTCTTTGCATTCCTACTTATAGTATTTTTGTTTGCATTTATACTGACCAAAGTTTCTATTTTTGTGTATTGTTTTTACTCTGGTAGTACACCATCACTATGTATTTCTTTTTCTTCTTTTCTTTCCTTTGTATTTTGGTATACTATATGCCCTCGCAGGAGCTCGCGCCGTGAGCCCTGGGGAGATGTAGTGGATATAGGTATATATTGTATATGTGTGTGTGTAACGCTCAACACTTCTTCTTCCGCCTAGCTATGTGCCGGCTTACTGCCACATATGCACTAGTTGGTCGGGGAAGGTTGGGTTGGGCTGGGTCTGTTATTCTATTGGGAGTTCCCCATTTTACATTGATGTGTTACACTGCTATTGGTTGGGAGGGTTTACCTAAGCCCCGCCTCCTGGGGGGTCTCAGATATTTCTCTCCCTTCCCAACTCAGTGTTGGGTTTCCTTTGTCACGTTTGGCTGTTTCTCCCCACCGTAGTTATCTTTGTGTGCATTCGCCTCTGGCCTCCCTTGTCAACACAGTTGGATCCCCCACCCCACCTGTATTTCCGCGCTCTCCCGGCTCTGTGCGTAAGGTATTTTGTTTCTTGTGTACGTGTCTGTAACAGCAAGTACGGCCTAGTATAGCTACGTATTCTACTGTTATACTATACTATACTATACTTGTATTGTGAACTTTCTATGTCATTTATAACTGTGTCATTCCGGCCTACGCGCCATTATTAAACCACATTTATTAATTGTGTTGCTAGGGCTTTATTTAGGAATAGCTAGGTTAGTTTGTACGTGTAACATCTGTTACTGGCGAGGCTACCCCGGACTGGCTCTTGATCGGCCAGGCGCGTTTATCCATTGGGCGCAGTTCCAGTAGCAAGTCGTTGGTAATTCGCTATATTACAACACTTCCGCTACACAACCTTTTGTGAGAGTGGATTCTCAAGACCCTTCTTGTTTACAATTGTAGAAATGTGGTTGCTCAGTGTACTGTCAGATTACTTACTAATAAAGAAACGTGCAGGTTCTTCGCTCGGTAGTGTATGCCTGAATAAGTTTCTCCTCGCGCCTTACTCTCGAAATAGTAAAACTAGAAAATTAGGAAAACACGATACTTTTACTTCTCTTAAACAAATTCAAATATACATCTTCGCACTTTCAAAAACACTGAATCTCAACAAAACAACAAGGTACGCACAATGAATTAACTGTTGAGATTCAAAATAGTCACAGCTGCCAACTTGAACTTAACCACATAAAAACTAGCGGATCCCGCCCAGACCGCTCAACCGACTAACACCTAACTAACAACTGAACAGATACCCACACTTTTTGAATTCAAAACTCCATAGTGAGAAACTACCCGATTAGCTAAGTCCAGAATTTGTTCCATCGTTTATGAAGATTTTCACGAAAGTATATGAAATATTCCACACAATATTATTCCCCCACAGGGTTATGCGCCTCCCCCTACTGGTTTTTACCCGGTCGTCAATACTGGCGCTCAGAGAGGGCTAACCTATGGTCTGCGGCCCTTATTGGTGTGGGGTCCCTTGCAGTGCCTCCGTTTGACCCCGATCTGTCGTTTTAAGAGGACTGGCTTCCGAAATTCCTTTCTGCTGCGACCATTCATCAAATTCCCCGCGATCATTGGGCACGCCTTTTGCATAATAAATTGTCGGGGAAAGCGGTCATTTATATTTTCGTTTCTGACCTATTGGAGTGGATTCTTCTGAAAATTTTACGCGTATATTGAGGTCCGAATTTCCGAAACCGCAATTATCTACATATAACCGATATACTACTTTTTTCAGCGAGTTCAGCGCACTAATGAACCGGTTCGTAAGTACATCTCCGAGTTGCAAGCTTTAGTACCAGATATTTGATAAAGCCCTGAAGGTCGAGCTCGCCATTGTTTGCAACGTCAATATAATGGGGTTCGGCAGGAATATGCCCCGGCATTGGCGGCTAATTTTAGCAGGGGGAACCCACTATGGATGAAATTTTGTGAGTTATAGACAAATTAGAGTTTCATGCCCCAAACCTCTGGCAGGAGACGCGTTGGCTTTTTTATCCTATTGTGGAACAGGTCATAATACTTTCCTCGATTTCAACTTAAAATTATAAAATGTAATGCTATCTTTATAAAAAATAAATGAAAATTCTTCCTCTTGTGCATAAATCTCAGTTTCTGTAACTAATATTGAAAATGTCAGCTTGACCGCCATTTTTTCAGTCAGTATTGGAGTCATCTTTCGCGCGGGTAGGTGCTATTTTCTTCGGGTGCGACAGTTCTCCCACTATATTAGACCGGGGCCATTGTATTTTTTGGATGGTGTTGCGGTATTCCCTGTGGGGCTGTTTCTATTGTTTCTACATGACGTGATTGTTCTGGTTATGTTATGTTTTGTTCAATTTAAGTTCACCAGAAGAAATTGCGCAATTGCGCCAAGAAGAAAAGTTGTACAGTGCGTCTGTCAAAACATTTTGAGTACACCATTAACGCAAGGTGACTTAACTTTAAGAGGTGCTTTAGAGTCCCCCTATATCAAACTTTCTAAATGTAACACTAACTATCTGATTGCTGCAAATCTGGTGCTGTAATAGAGCACCAAAATTTGGCTGGAATTGCAGCTATGTTGGTTCTGCGGAAACTCGCTATAATGGTGTACTCAAAATCTTTTGATAGACGCACAGAATCATGAAAACTATCGATAGATGTAAATATGGTGCATATTGGATAATGTTCAGAGTCCCCTTTTTAGCAGTTTTGCACGTTTTTCATGTATCGAGTGGCGTAAACCTACTTTGCGCAGGCCAAACTCCTTCATATTTGGCACAAATTTGGAGACCTATGGGGTCTATGTTCACACCATGCTTAGCTTCCGGGCTCGCACCCGTATTAAATTTATTCGATTCGGAGACCAAAATTTTCCAAATTTTAGACGGTTCATTAAGTTTAAGCTAGCAGTACTCTCCAACCGTAAAACTATACCAAAGCTAATGCTATGTATATGCTGCCCAATGCTGCGGTCTTCGCTTGTTGCGCAAAAGCGTAGATGTTTTCGTTGAACACAACAGTGTATAGTTTGTATCATTTTGAACTGAACATAAATGAAGATTGTCCAGAAAAATGTCGCAGTTTGCGAAGCCCATCTCTCTCCAACCTATGCGCCCTAACCAAGAACTGTTTGCATTACCGACAGTGTTGACTCTAGTGTTGTGCATTGGCCGGTGCGATCAATGGCTGGCCAGTGGCCGGCCAAGCCATTGGCCGATGGCCGAGAAAATCTCGGCCAGTTGGCTTGGCCGGCCATTGGCCGTTGGCCGGCCAACGGCCAATGGCCAACGGCCAATTGGCTGGCCGTTGGCCGTTGGCCGAGAAAATCTCGGCCAGTTGGCTTGGCCGGCCATTGGCCGTTTGGCGGCCAACGGGCAATGGCCAACGGCCAAATGGGAGGCCCTTTGCCGTTTGCCGATGGCCGGCCAATGGCCGTTGGCCGGCCAACGGCCAACGGCCAACTGGCTGGCCGTTGGCCGTTGGCTGGCCAATGGCTGAGTGCTGGCCAAGCTCAGTTTTACTGATCTTGTGCGTTAACTGTGTTGAAAAATTTAATTTTGCTGTATAGACGTTACATTAGATACAGTACTACAGATTTTCACTTAGATGTTGACAATTTTTATTGTCATTAGCGTTATTTTACAATTAAATTTGCTAATTGCATGCAAATTTTAAGTGTGCTAACAACGTAGTTTTTAAATTTGTCTGAATTCATCACTTTATTGTCCTCCAGCAAAATTAAAACAGAGTTATCGCAGGTTGGAGCTAAAAGTTTGGAAAAACTATTTTACAAATATTGTAAATTATGTAATTTGTACTATTGAAATAAAGTTTAATTAAGTTGACGCCTGATTAAGCACGGTAGACGAATAAAAATATTAAATTCCAGCTCGCCAACGTTGAAAAATAGCTAAAGAACGGGCAATAGCTTACGGCCAAGAAACAGCCAACGGCCAACGAGCGGCCGACGGCCAACCAGTTGGCCGTTGGCCATTGGCCGTTGGCCATTGGCCGTTGGCCGGCCAACGGCCATTGGCCGGCCATCGGCCAACGGCCAACGGGGAGCAAATTGGACGGTGGCCATGGGCCGTTGGCCGGCCAACGGCCAATGGCCGGCCATCGGCCAACGGCCAATTGGCCGGCCAACTTCAAACTCCGGCCAAGCCAAGCCAAGCCAACCATGGAAATTTTCGGCCAATCCCAACACTAGACTCACCATTTGAGAAGCCTGTTGAAACGTCAGACCTGGATTGAAGGAGGCGCATGCGGGATAAGCTGACCTTGCTCCACTGGTCCTTGAACAAATGGCTAATGTTAAACAGCCGGACGGTTTGGAGCCGCCACCGGACACAAAGGCTGCACCAAACATGTGTAATGGAATAACTTAAATCCCGTGTTCAAAAGTGGTAAAAATTTAGTTTCGAATTGGTCATCATCCCAAAAGAAGTTCCTACAGAAAATGGAATCTAAAAACCCTATGAATGTTAAGTCCCAGTTATGGTATTACGTCCAAGCCATAATTAATTGTAATTGTATGATTGTCAAAATCAGAGTTGCCAGCCCTAATTAAGCACCCAATTGTCATTACGAGAAGAAAAGTTTAAGACTATCCTATTACTGGCACAAGAAAAGGGCACCTACCAGCTTAGTTAGGATTAGTTAGCTTAAAATCATGGCATATGTTACACTTGAGGTGATTATAATAGCAATAATAAGGATAATCACTGGAATTCCCCTCTTTGAAAGGGCAGGTGTCCTTCCCTCAGTGACCCGGGTGCGGTCACTCTCCCTCCCATTGTCAAGATTAATGTAAAGAAAATCGTAAAAGACCAGGATACCCAGTATTGGCATAAAAATTAGAACGCAGAGCTATCTCGTAGAGAATTAAATTCTCTATTAGAAGATGGTTTAGCTAAATAATCCCATAATTATGCCGTACGTAAGAAATTAAATGTAATAAGTTGTACCTAAGTGCGTAAGTTTGCAATAATTTATGTTTTACGATGTTCTAAGGCCTTAATTGGTTATTAATAATGTTAATTAGTGTTAATTAGGCTTATTTTATGTTAATTAGCTAATTATTACGTAAGAAATGAATTTTTGGTCGGTGATGCGACTTAGGCTCATAAAAAAGAGAATTTTCTCCCCTTTCCAAAAATGCAATCCCCACTTTTCAACTCCCAAAATTGAATGAGTTATGAATGAAAATGTTTTAGTAAGATTAGCTTTTGTTTCGTAATCTTACTTTGCCTAAAAGGAAAGTCCTAAAGTAGGACTTCTAAAAAACCTTTAAATTAACTCTTCTTTCACTCTTCTTTGTCCAGGAGGTTGTCTACCTCCCAGACTACATAGCAGTCAGGTGTACTGCTGTCCCTTTCTTCTTTCCTACGTATGAGAGGCTTGTCCTCAGGTGAACTTTTGTTGGGCCTAGTCCAACAAAAGGAGGACAACAAAAGTTCGCCTCTTGGAGGAAAATAAGACACACTCTTTTGCACACACACAAAGTCCAGAGGGGGCTTAATTCATCCCCCCATAATTAAATTATTATGAAAATTTATTACGCATATTTAATCAAGTATGTAGTATATCGAAATTCTTATTTTAAGCCTTCAAAAATTACGTAGATTGCGTGAAATTCGGAAATAAGAGTCAAAATTTGTAATATTTCCCCTTTGGTTACGTTTACATGTTAACCAAAGTTTCGCAAATTTTGCAGAATTTCAGCACCCAAAATCCATCAAAAATGGGTCAGTTGGGGGGGCAATAATTCGCAAATCTCATTAATTTTGGTCCTTAATGGCCCAGCTGGCTCAACCAGCCGCTGCAGGCCCTGTGCAAAAGATAGCAAGCTTCTAGAAAGTTCTAGAACTTTCTAGAAGCTTTGCTCTAAAATAAAAGAGAAATTCCGCCCCTAGTTCGCTAATGACCTGTCACCGAGCTGTCAGCAAAACTGTCAGCTCGGTCCCCAAAATTTTAACTTCTTCAGTGTTCGTTTAGCAGTGGCCGAGAGCGGCCGGATTTTTAGTCCCCCTCCCCAGTGCGTATTACTTCTCGGACCACAGGTGTGGTACGGGAATATAGTAATACGCACTTCCCCTTAGCACACAAAATAGGACTTTTCTGGCCCACACTGGCCAGAAAAGGGCTGGGATACAATACACGAACACTACAACTTGAGGAGCCTTAAGGATCTTCTATATCCGGCTCAGATTAACTGCCTAGGAAAAAATTTAGGAATTGATATTGTGGCCTTTGGCCAAATTTTTATATTGTATTTTCGGCCTTTGGGCCTTATTTTTTATGGTATTTTTGAGGCCTTAATGGCCAATTTTTATGAAGTACTTTTGGGCCAGTGAGCCCCGATTTTATAACAACTTTTTGGGGCCAAGGCCATTCTTTTATTTCCATAGCATGTTGGGCCTCCGGGCCAGTTTTATTTCATTTTTATTTTATTTGATTAATTCAAAAATTACAGGACAGCTCATGTAAACCCCTCCTGTGCGATGGAGGTCTTGAGATGTGTCCACCTTTCTCTTCTCTTTCGTTTTCTCATTTTTCATTTCCTTTTTGTCTACCAAGCCACGGCCCTTTGGCCTAAAATTAGTAGGCCTTTATGGCCAAGAAAAACGTTCTCTTTAGTTGTCACTTTCGGTGTTATTTTTGTAGTTTTCATGGGATTATGATTGGAGCCCCAAACCTCTGATTCTGAGTTAGAGAGCTCCTTAATTACGGCTCTGTAATTAATAAGCTGGTTAGAGGAATTAATTCCCTACAGCCGGCAACTAGTAGTTGCCGGCCTTGTTTTCACAAAAACACCGTAATATCTTAAAAATTTACACAGCCTGTATTATGTTTTATTTTTAGCGTTAGGTCGGCAGTAAAACCATTAGGCACTAAAAATATAGGGTGTTTTAAAAGCCAATCTTCTAAACATGAGTCGTTCTACGTTTAATTTAATTAATTATTAAGCAGTCGTTTAAGAGGAATGGTCGGCTTCCTCAGTTTTCGTAGATTTAATCAGATGTGTATTTAGTTTAATCGATTATTCTTTGTCGTTAGTAATAATTGCTTAGCAATTATTACTCACTGGCTTTCGTTAAAATTCAAACTAAATCTTTTCCAAACTTGAGAGGTTTAAATTTTTCCCACAAAAATTTCTTTTATGGGCAATTCTAAGGAATTGCAAAGTCATAAAATCCGTACACAACAAAGTTCAAAGTTTGTAAATTTCTTACGCCAATGAGCCTAAGTTTAATTTATTGGTTAGTCTAAGTAGCTAGATGTTTATTTATATGACTGTTTTGTAAAATTGAAATGTGAATGTTTTGCAAGACTGAAGTGTGACTGTGTCTTAAAATTTAAGTGTGAATGCTTTGTAAGACTGAAGCGTGAATGTGTCCCTAAAAAGTAAAGGCGGTTATTCGGGTAAACCCCTCATGGAGTGTGAGGTTCCGAAATTAACCAAGTTTTAAGGATGTTTGATTGAATGGTTGTAGAATGTCCTGATTGGCACATATGTAGAATGAATGTTTTTGGATAATTGTGGCGGCAACTCACGGAAACTCCCCTTGTACGACAGGGGTTGTGAGGATTGTCAAATCAGTATGAATGTCAGTTGATTGAATGGTTATTGATGATGTAGCTAGCGATATGGGGATAATCCAGGATTTCTAGGTTTAACAAATTGTAGTAAACTCTACCAATAATTGTCAAGTTGTAAGTTGCATTAAACTCTATATTAATTAAAGATAGCATTTTAAACAGTCCGAAATGTCAGTCAAACCGGATTATCTTGATATATGGCAGTTCACCGATTCTCATCTGGTGCATGAGACTAATTCCCGTGAATCTGCCATAAAACTCCTGTAGTAGGCAGGAGAATGGTGTGAATGTGTACAAATGTCTGTATGTTGTTGAACATTTATTAATTTGAAGGATACAAGTGTGATAAACAGTGTGAATGAGTACCTATTTCAATATCGAGGTAATATGCAAGTTAGGTAGTTAGTCCAGTTCAGGGTCACGGGGACCCCCAGGATAAGCTGATACTACCAGGTGGTCCTCGATTCGTCCACGTAGGTATCCCCGCAAGAAGGGAGTGGCCGAATCGCAATTAAAGGATTTCGTGCTGGTCTATTTCACCTGTTTAGAGCCAAATTTTTGTCCCAAAACATGTAATATAAATTAGTCACCTCTGTCCACTGTTTCGTAATTGTATGTATTAATTAGCTAGATATGTGCCAGTTATGCCTATACTTAAAACTTATTATTAAAACAGCCAAATTCATCCCGAGCTAGTACTTCTTGTAGTGCATTGCAAAATAGCCCATACTTTTTGTCAGCCTTTAGCACAAAAGGCAAAAGTTAGTTTTAATCAAATTGCAGGAATTACGTCAAAACAGTTGTTCTTGCCCTCACTCGTTCTCACTAACGGGGTAACTAATTTGGCCATAATTAGTATCTTTACGAAGTATATTATCTCTACATCTTAGACTTTTTATATCAACAAGTTACAAAAAAGGTAAACGTTTTCCATCCGAAAATTCTCGCCAAATTGGGTTATAAACATTGAATCATATTTGTTTGTCAAAATGACTGAGTAATTATGTGATCTAACGGCACATACGGCGAATACCGTTACGTAAGTACTAAGTACCAAATAAACCTAAAATCACATAAATAATAGTTAGTAATGTATTAATACTGTGTAATTACGTAAGGATTGAGAATAACAACAAAACCATCTTCTAATGCATCAAAAAAGGAATAATCTTGCAAATAAGTGTTTCTACTCTCGTAAACTCGTTGTACAGGAAACAGGTGCTTTCCTGTCTCAAAGGTCCTAATTGGCAGAAAAGCCTTAGACCTCAAACCTAATTATGCGCAGACCGGATATAACTGTAAATGAATACATGTTGAATCGGCGATTTTCTGTATTCCAATGCAGGAAATCGCCCAAAAAACTCATACTCGGTGAAATTTTACTTGTAGCAAGCCAATAACGCATAATTGATCACATTTCATCCCGCAAAAGCGGTCAAAGTTTGCTATTTCTAGTTTTCATTAAAATCTCAGTCAAAATTGACCAAAGTTCTAAATTTCGTCTCTGAAAGCCTTAAAAGTGAGTAATAGTTGCTGGGTTTGATTCCCGCACTTGTATTCTGAACTAATGGGTTTTAACCCATTTGATTCAGGTCAGCGAAGCCGCTGCCTGCCAGGATTCTCGGATCAGTGTCTATGATTAGCCCGTGGTCGTCAAATTGGAGTGATTATCAGTAGTGCATCAGTATCAGTCGGACGGAAGTAGTCAGTCAGTATTCGGAACTTAGTCAGAATTGGTTATTGTTGATCCAGTCTTTGAAGGTACATTGGCGGTTATCAGCACCTGACAACAGTATAAGGCAGAGACAGTCCGGTTCGCGATCTAATCTATCTGGGAACTATTAAAACCTAACACTGTTCGTCGTTAGAAAGTTGTTTTGTATTAACTGTCGAAAATATCCGAAAATGCAGTCCTTTGTCTGTTTTTCTGTCACCCTTTCTGGAGTCATCATCCCTGTGTTGTCTCTGGCTTAGACCGACTGCCAAACTACGGTAGAAGAAGAAGCTGTTCTAAGAAGAAAGATAGTGAAACCACTTTAAATTAACTGTTTAATTTGCCTAATAATAATACTTGTAGCCTTCTCCTGGTAACACCCCGCCTAGACCGACCCCTGTATTGTGTCAAGTCCAACATTCCGAAACCACTCGTGAAGCTGCAGGTGTAGCTTGACGGGATCACCCAACTTCATAGACCGGACCTGTTCAGAACCGACACCCTATTAAGTTTAGCTAATTATCTGTTATATTGAACCTGTACTATAGTTTTCTGTAAAGGACTAATAGAGAGTAGAGTTCATACATACAACACGCAACACTACCTAACGTGCCCAGTCATAATACCTGAAGAAGAGGACTAACAAGTAGTCTTAAAAGTAATTAGTAACCGGTTAAATCTTGAATTTAATTAGTCTATATTTGATAATCCCTCGTCTCCTAAATCAACCCTATTCCCCGGGGCTGGCAACTCTGGTAAATCGAATAACCTGTATCATTTGAACATTGTAAATCTATTTGTTGTTAATAACTGCCGTGAGACCGTTCTGCCCATCTGATTATAACTATATCGTCATTAGTTAATAAATTAATCTTGTTGCGTGTAATTGTTAGTCTACATTTCAGCTACTGAAAAGAGATCCAGGTGAGATCTCCCCAAGAGTGATAAGGGTAGATTGTTCAGATGTAAATTGGATCTGAACCCAGAGTTGAAGGCTAACAGTTAGTTCTGACCTGTTGCGTCAGAACGTTCCTATCCATACTCCAGGTGTGATTGGATAGAGCCTAACCCACTTTACCAAAACGAACTCACAATAGTACCAATAACAGGTTGGCTGTAGAGATCCCCGATTTTGGCAAACCACCTTTCGGGAATCTGGTACATAAGTTTGTCTAGTCAGGCAAACGTGCTAACCTTCCGTGTAAGTGAACCCTTAATTGAAACGACCCCAATTCTTGAAATCAAATCGAATCAATCATATCATTCGTGTAATCCAATTCAGTTCATTACACGGTAAACAGAAATTTTGGAGCCCCCAGTGAGGACAATCCTGCGAAGACAATCCTGTTGGAAAATCCTGCCAGTGAAGACAATCCTGCGAAGACAATCCTGTTGGAAAATCCTGCCAGTGAGGACAATCCTGCGAAGACAATCTTGTTGGAAATCCTGTCAGTGAGGAGATATCACGACCCAACAACTCAATCATTAAGATCAAACGAGGATCAGTCCTAACCCTGTCAGGAAACCAACTGAGACCATACCGACCGATTCAAGAAGAAGATATGGACCAATTTAACCAAGCCGATGATGATGCTAACGGACCCCCGAATATGGGCCCGCAACACGGACCACCCGGTCCCCCAGGTGGAGCACCTCCTCCCTTCAATCCACAAATGCCCCAATTGGTGTTCCCTCAAGTACCTATGCTGCCAAATGGGTATATTGAAGATCTGCTAGGCCAACTCCGCGATAGTATCCAAAATCAGGCCATAGCCGCTTCCTACAGAGATATGCCCACCTATTCCGGAAAGGACCATGAAAACTTTGATGATCACCTCGTCAATTACGAGAGATTCAGTCAGAGACTCAATTTGGACGATTATCAGATGGTCATGAACATCTCGTCCACCCTCAGAGGCAGAGCTGCGGAAATCTTCAAATGCATGCCCAGAGACGCCATGCAACAGAACGACTGGGAAGCCTCCGTCCGATCCCTCAGAGAATATATGATTCCTCCCATGACTGATATGCATGCCACAGAGAAGCTGTTCAGTATTAGGCAAATGCCACATGAATCTGTCGGGGATTTCTCTCTCCGACTGCAGAAATATGCTCGAATTGCCTGGGAAGATAGAGGAGATCCTGACATGTTGGAAGACATCAAACTGAAAGCCTTTCTCATTGGACTACGGAATGAATTCAAGCCGCACGTCCCAATGGACACTGCAGATTATTCCCTTGCCTTCAAGCAAACTCGAGAAGCGGAAGGTGTTTATCCAGGAGAAGGAACCCTTGCCTTTTTGGAAGTGGACTCTGAGGCGGCCATTCCAAGCACAAATCTGACCGGTCCTGCAATCCTGAATACCATCAGTTCCCTGGTCCAGAGCACAGCCGTGCTTGCCAATGGAATAAAAGGAATCAAAATTGCCTCTCCTGAACAGTCAAAATCTGCCTCTCCTCCCCGAAGAGGAAACGATAAGATCCCGTTCCCTAATGATTTCAGATGCTTCAGCTGTGGAAGAGCTGGACATTCAAAGCGCGAATGCCGATCACCCGGAGGTGGAGCCTACCGATCCAGAAATGACTATCCAGGTCCTCCACGCAACAACTACAACAACAACAACGGCAACAATGGGAATCCCAACAACTACCGACCTAACAACGGACTGTCCAGATATCCTCAGAATGGAAATGGAATGAATCGGAACTATAATGACCGATATCCACCCCGAAACGGACCCTCGGGACAGCATCAACAATACAGTGGAGCAGAAATGACGGACGAAATGCTGCAGAAGCTGTTCACGCTCCCTATGGATCTAGGTTTGCTGACGTGGGTTAAGAGAGGAATCCCCCCTCCATGATTGAAGTCATTGGAGCCGAACCGGAAAGGAAAGCTGCCTATTTCCCGCCTGAAAATTCCAGTTTACCTACCCAGGTTCTACAATTGGAACAGGAAATCAAGGATCTGGGAGGCCAGTATTTCTCGATTCCTCCTTATGTTAAGATTGAACAATCAAACGGGAAATCCGCCTATACTGTAAATGCAGAGAAGGATTCCGTGGATCCAGAAACCGAACGATTGGACCGTGAATTGCACTCCCTGTCCATGTATCAGAAACCGATGTCCGTTACCTTTCCTCGCACCCATAGATTGGAAGATCCTCAAACCATAGAATATGGTTATCCATCCCATGTGAAACAAAGACTCTCACAGAATTCATCTGCACCCTCTTCTCCCAATGAGAAGAATCCGGAGAAGGAAAGCTCCTCTGAACAATCAACCAACGAGACAACCCAAATGGTCCGATTACCGAAGAAAAGATTCCCTAGACCTTATGATAATGATCAGCGAAGGAACCAGACAAGAGGTCAGTCATTAGGACGTGGACGAAGATTACGAAGAAGCCCTCGATGCCATGATTTTACCCAGACATATCCATCTCCCAGGTTTCAATCAGTCCCTCCCTCAGACGCTTTGGCCATTGGATTAGGAGAAGCAGTGCGAGAATTCAGAGTACAGCTTGGGTTATCCCCCACTCCACAGATTGGCCCTATTCTCAGTCATCAGGATAACGGAATCATCCCTCTTTACCCCAACTCAGTTCCTACAGGTCCGAAACCTAATCCCCAAATTGATATGCCCACAGTAATGCAAAGTGCACGAAGAGTTTTGGCACATGGAAATATGGCAATGGATCTGTTGCATGCCCCGCTCGTACCCGTAACGGAGTTGATGAATCAGGAGAAACCTAAGGAGCAGAATCAGAAACAACAGATTCAGAGCCCTGTTCCCACCCGATCAAGGCAAGAATGTCAGCCAGAACTTACCCCTATTGATATGGAACCAGTTATGAAATTTGCACGAAGAGTTTTAGATCGACTTGGAGAAATGCTCACAGAAGAAGAACTTCTGCGACCCCTAGATCCCAGTATTTTTATGACTCAAAATGGATCACATTCCCCACCCAAGATGGAGTATCAGATCAGCGACCTCATCAAATACCCCGAATGAGGAAGATTTAAGATCATTGACCAAGAAGCCATTTATGAGGTTAGCAGAAGGATCCTGAAGAGACTTGGGAGATCAGTATCTGACGAAGAATTCTACTGTTGTCTTGACAATGATCTATTGGAAGCTACAGAAGGATCTCCACATGCTGGAAGACTTGATCTATGGGTAGAAAACCTCCTAAATACACCTATACCCCTGACCCGGAGATTGCTGGAAGCTGATCAAGAAAATATTGATCCCTCATTCCAGAGTAATACAATTAACCTATACCAAGGAAAACTAATTCAGAATGATCTAATGGATAGCCCAACAGATGTATCCAGCTCGGAAATGTCAGAAAATTCAGGCGAGGAATTGGACAATGCCACAAAGAAGCTCCGAACTCGAGAGGTCCGTGTGAATCTTAATACAGTTGAGCCCACTGTCATAAAGACTAGAAAGAACAGGAAGAATGAAAAGAAAAGGAAGAAGGTTATCAAGAAGATAAAGAAGGCAATTGGGGAAATCCATATCCCTGAATCTGACCTCTGTCCCCAAGACATCAAGTTTCTCCGTAGACTCTTGAAAGATGTCCGGAGTAAAGAAAGAAAGCGTGCCCAAAAGGAAGAACGCCGTATTTGGCAGACGAAAAGAGAAAGAGAACGGCGCTGGGAATCATATCAGCAATTCCTGCTCGCTCGAGCCCGAATCCAAGCACAAGACAGTGAGGACTCCTTCACTCAAAAGGCTAAGGCAATGAACACCATGGTATCAACCAAATGGGAATTAGCCCTATCCCCTAAAGGACTAATGGCGACTTAAACCAAAACTGAATACGTCCCAATTCTGATCCACATGAAGGTGTCCAAACCCCCACAACTTAAGAAAATGCAAGCGTTGGTATTTTTCTGTTCTCTCTGTGGCGGAGAACCATCTTCCGTCCCAGAAAACCTTCAAGTACAATGCCAAAAATGTGATACCCCTCGAAATCGGGCGAATGAACTACTTGCCGACTCTCCTCATGAACCTCATCTAACTGGGTTGATCAGAAATGTAACTGAAGAATATCATGAAATGTATGGTGGAATACTTAAAACCAGGTATTATTCGTCCGTGATGAAGATCATATGCGATAAAAGCCCTATCCTGTGTAACACCTCGAAACCTAAGTACCAGGAATATAATGAATCCCTGTACGCAGATCACGGATTCCAGCACGTACAATCAAAGTTCCCTCTCCAAAGAGCTAAACGAGCCATTGGTACCATTATTGGTATAGTTGGACTTGGTATGTCCATATCCAATACAGTTCACTTGGGAACCATAAAAGACAAAGTCAATGCTATAATCGAAGCACCCCAGAAGCTTGATGAACAAGTGATCACTCATACCGAAGCCTTGGAGAAGATAGTTGAAACTAATGAACAAGTCTATTCCTTTATGCACTACTCGCTACAGGAATTGGTGGGGTTAATCAATTCTGCCCGATGTGAAGCTTTAACCATGAGTACTCCGCTACAGTATTCATTGATTGTATCCAATTTTGAGCACTCTCTCAAGCATAGTATTGATAGTGTCATGGCCGCCGGATTGGATGGACGGATTTCTCTCAGTCTCATCAACTACAAGATTATCCGTGACATAGTAAATGGTCATGCCCAACTGAATCAAACAATCCTGAGAAACGAACCTAGCCTGATCTATAGATTTGGAAAGATTTATCATGTAAGAATGGACATCAGAAAATTACTTTTCGGGTTCATTATGGAAATACCCACCCTCACGCGAGAAGATGTGGCCCCCATTTATGAGGTCAGCAATGTCGGATATAACGATCCATCAAACCACGCTCAAACGAAGGCCCCAGCTCCGCGTTTTGTTAGGCACGAAGTCACTCACCACAATTCTGAATTCTCCGAAGTCAAACTTGAAGAATGTCAATCATCACCTGGATTATGGGTTTGCGGACCAGAGTCATTGGTCTCCACCCCTCAGTCAGCTTGTCTCAAAGCGATTGTCTCAGCTACACCTATAGATTCCGCAAATTGTAGACAACAGATGATGGTAAAAGTTCTGACTCCTGACCAGACATGTGCAGGAGGGGAAGTTCTGGGGGGGGTGAAGGGCGGCCGAAGGCCCCGAAAAACCGGAATTTTCCGGTTTTTTACCGGAAAAATCCGGATTCTGGGGAGGTGAGGGACCCCTCTGGGGGTGAGGTCAGGTCTGGGGGGTGAAAACCCCCCCCAAACCCCCCCCCCCAAGCACACGTGTGCTCCTGACACAGATTTTGCCTCCACACCAGCAGGTGTACTAATCAGAACCAGCCATTCTGAGATCATGCTGACTCAAACCCCACAACTACAACATGTGTCGCGGGGAGAAACAATCTCTGTACCCAGTAATGGTGTGATATGGCTAGAGCATGGATCCTATAACCATGTCATAGTTGGTGATCTGGTGCTAACCAGCGCAATAGAGGTTGTACAATATTCAGCTCCCCTTGTTACCTACAGAGTCCCCTTTGAAGCCCCTGATTTGGGTGTAGTCCCTATACAATTCACTGATATGGAACGAGCAGAATATGAAAACAAAA
Source organism: Trissonchulus latispiculum (assembly GCA_030248195.1). Classification (NCBI taxonomy): domain Eukaryota; kingdom Metazoa; phylum Nematoda; class Enoplea; order Enoplida; family Ironidae; genus Trissonchulus; species Trissonchulus latispiculum. Next base: position 19,373 of record JASAND010012234.1, read on the forward strand.
CCGTGAAGAAATTGTTGTGCTAAGCGTTGTTGAGAGACGACTGTACTCAATGATGTTTACTGCAAGACTGAATATGAATCTGAGTACATCTCACCTTTTCCTAACTACACATCAGCATATCGTAACGATTCCTAGCTTAGAACATAACATGCAATCACTAGCATGCGATCATATCACTCTACAACATTTCCCTTTTACACAAAAAGAATAGAGACCCCCAAGGTTCCACATAGTTTTGGTTGGTTTATCAAAGTTTACAAAATAACAATTTTATCTTCATTATCTTCACTGACGTCCGCTTCGACTGTGACGGTATGGATGTTTTTCCCACTCCGCTTTCTTCCCGACCGGCACACGTTAGCGAAATGTCCTTTTCTCCCACACGAAAAACATGTTTGGCCGTTAGCTCTGCAGTGCTTGCTCCGCGATGCATGACTGCCGGATCCACAGGCGCTACACTTCTGACAATCTTCTGAGGACTCAGATTCTTCACTTGACGCAGACTTACGTTGAGGAGACTCATGACGGTCATGGAATCCATGGCGTCGTCGTGAACGCTTGCTCGAAGACTGTTGGCGGATGTGGTTCACGGTGGCGGACTTGTCTTGAGCTAGCTCCTTCGCTTCTGAGATAGCTTTCTCGATCTGCGTAGCTATTTGAGCGGCCCTTGCAACGGTTAGATTTGACTCCATCAGCAATCTTTCTCTGATTCTTGGTTGATTGATGCCTTCAACGATCTGGTCTCGGAGCATGTCATCTTGGGTTGGCCCAAAATCACATAGGACAACCAGCGCACGTAGATCGCTGTAGAATGATGTGAAGGACTCACCAGGGTTCTGTCTTCTCTGCCGGAACGTATGTCGAGCAGCGACAGGATTCTGCTTCGGAGAAAACTGGGCTTCTAACTGTTGTTGCACTTCTTCATACGTCACATCGTTGGCTTCAAACTGCAGAGTGTGGTAAATGCGCTGAGCTTCTGCACCCAAAAAGTGAATCAGCAAGGCAATCTTTCGCTTGTCAGGCACTTCGTCTAGTCCCGATGCGGTCAGAAACATGTCGAAGGACTGTTTCCACTGTCGCCATGGGATTGGCGGGTCTCCAGGAGTTTCCAAAAACGAAGGTGGCTGTCGTAGGGAATTCATAGCGATGTCGTAGGTTCAGACCAACTCGTCGCCAATGTTGTGCTAAGCGTTGTTGAGAGACGACTGTACTCAATGATGTTTACTGCAAGACTGAATATGAATCTGAGTACATCTCACCTTTTCCTAACTACACATCAGCATATCGTAACGATTTCTAGCTTAGAACACAACATGCAATCACTAGCATGCGATCATATCACTCTACAACAGAAATTACTGAAAAAGCATCATCGCACTGCACCGCTCGTCATTCATTCGCTCAATATGAATGTCTGGACTGCATTCATAATCATCCTCATCCTGATTGTGGTAGGAGTAATTGTTACAATTTGGTTTTCCCCATGTATGGGTGAATTCAGGGATAATCTTTTAAGCCGAATACGTGGATCATGCTTTGGTTTAGAACAACGATTGAGCAGATTGGGAACAGGAAATCAGCTAATCCCGAACTCTCCTCCAACTTCACCCCCCGCCGATTCAAGCCCGTCTGAACTACGTAGCCAATCGCCTCTTCTCGAAAGACCTTTACATCCAATGCACTCAACTATGGATAGCAGGGCTAAAGGAGCTAGACCCCGCTCTTATGCTTACACACCTGGAAGAGGACAATTGAGGTTTGAAGATATCCCTCTGGAACCATTGGCACCTTACCCACCTTGTTCCCCAGAATCAGGATACCCTAACCCTATTAGACCCAGAAGACCCTTATTATCCGGACCAGAAGAAGACCATCAAGGAGACGAACCATTTCACCAACTTCACCAATACAGAGCTAGATCATATGAACGGGAAAGCCCGCCACTGCGCGCCGCAAGTCCTGATATCGGAAGAGCTAGAGCTCGAGCCATAACTCCACCACCATATCAAGGCAACCGACCTAGAGATCCGTCATCTGGAAGAAGATCCAGAGATCTCATCTATAGCATACAAGATGCTCCCGAACATTTGTCCGAATATAGATCTCCTAGTGCTTCCCCGTTACTGATGGACATATCATTGCGTGGTGTTATAATGACAGCACTTCTAGATACAGGAGCCAATATCACTGTTATTTCTGATAGTATGGTGAAGAAACACAAACTGCCCACAATCGAACTGGAAAAGCCTAGATGGAGCTTGTCTGCCACCGGACATCGAATGAACATCAACAGGAAAGTTGAAGGAAAAATCACCTTCCCAGGAAGCCCAACTTACCCTCCAGTTCCACATACATTCTTCGTTAGTGAGAATGCCCCCCAAGACATCTTGTTGGGAACCGATTTCCTGGCCAAATTCCATGCCTCTTTTGAAATTTCTGTTCATACTAATGAAATCAAGATTCATTCCACCCATCCGCCTGGAACTTTCTCAATCCCCATATCTACACCACAACACCCATTAGAAACCGCCTATAGAGTAACGCTAATGGATAATTGTACCTTACCGGCCAGATCTAGAGCAATCATCAATGCAATGGTAGAAATTCCTCCTGATGTAGTCCTAAATGTGGAAGGAGACTTTGATCCACATCCACATAAGTTCAATTCCCCTCACCATCCGGATCGTCCCTTAGCTTGCCTTCCTGCCCGTGTTAGGGATTCCAAACATATTATCATATATCTAGAAAACTATTCCAGAGACCCCATCAAACTGTATGCAAACGAATGCGTTGGAAGCGTCACACCTCAAGTTCCGGATACAAATCATTTGGAGGACGATGCTGAAGATGGTTGCCAGTTTTACTATATCCGTACCCCAAGTCAAGGTGTATTACACCTTATCCGCATTCCGACTATTCCGAAGAGGAATTTCCTAGAGTCATCCCAAAAGGAAAGCAAGGCCAACTCCTTACATATGAAGATTTACCTGAAGTATTCAAGGAGATGCCTCGTCCTTCAGCACAATTGCCCGAAACGGAAATTGATGAGTTTTGTGAGTCCCTGATGAAGAACGAAAAAGTATTCTCACACCACCCGTATGATGTTGGGAAGTGTTCAGTTTCTCAGGCTACCATCAATACCGAACCAGTTCCCCTTTGTATTCCCCTCCTTACCGATTGCCAGTGCATTTGCGAGAAACATTGTTAGAAGAACTCAAGGAAATGCTAAAACATGGATTCATTAGACCTTCACAAAGTCCATGGGCCTCTTCTATGCTGTATGTCCCAAAACCAAATGGAAAATGGAGATTATGTGTTGATTTCAGACGAATCAACCAGGTTTCCCAGCCTGACATTTATCCCCTACCACGGATTGATGATATATTAGCTGCACTGAAAGGAGCTAACCACTTCGGTACTTTGGATTTAAACAAAGGATTTAATCAGATAGAGCTAGACGAAGAATCCCGAGCCAAAGCTGCATTCAAAACCTTCCATGGACAATTCGAGTATAACGTACTCCCGTTCGGATTAAAGTCAGCACCTGGTAACTTCCAAAGATGTATGGAACGAGTATTGGGAGATCTACAATGGAAGAAATGCATCATCTATATCGATGACATCCTAATCTTCTCTAAAGACTTTGGTGAACACCTGGAGATCATACAAGAGATTTTTGATCGATTAATAGCGGCCGATTTGAAATTGAATACTGAGAAGTGTTCATTCCTACAGACGCAGGTAAAGTATCTGGGGCATACTATTTCTGCTAAAGGCGTAGAACCCCTGGCTGACCGAATCAAGTCCATACAACAGTTTGCTCAACCCAAGTGTGTAAAAGATGTGGAAAGTTTCCTTGGAATGTGTGCCTATTTCGCCTAGTTTATCAAAGGATTTGCCTCGTTGGCTAGTCCCCTATATCAGCTCAAGAAGAAGGAAAACAAGTTCACCTGGCATGCCGCTCACCAGAGAGCTTTTGAGACACTGAAACAAGCCCTACAAGAAGCACTGGTGTTGGCCCATCCTGATATTGACCGCCCATTTGTCCTACATACTGATGCTTCTGACCTTGGTTTGGGAGCAGTGCTTTCGCAAGATCAAGAGGAAGTTTGGAAAAGAGCACCCTGTTGCCTATGCTGCCAGATCCTTAAAGAAGCATGAAAAGAATTACAGTACACATGACAAAAAGTGCCTTGCCATCAAATTTGGGATACAGCACTTCCGACATTTCCTGTATGGAGGACCTCCATTTCTAGTCGTTACTGATCATTCTGCCCTACGATGGCTCATGACTGCTCCACCTCAGAATTCACGGTTAGCTCGATGGAGAGTTGAACTTAGTGAGTATACCTTCGACATCAAACACAGACCCGGAAAGGATAACAGCAACGCCGATGGACTATCAAGAAATCCCACTTTTCCGAGATATCGCCGGACCAAAACCGAATCCACCTCTAAATATCCGAGTCATCACGCCACCAGTGGAGCTGATGGACTTATTGGAGCAATCAATTGCCTAATTGCCTGCCATCCGATACCCGGACGACAAGTTATGATGGCTCGTAAAAGGTTGCGACAAGCTTCTAGTAGCGAACATAGTGTTGACGAATTGTCTGAACAGATGCGATCCATTAATCTCCGGACATTGGACGAAGCGGAAGTGGAAGAAGCCCACAGTACTTTACAAAGGCCAAGGAAAGGCACTCAACTGGCTTCTAATTTGGCGAACGCACAAGAACAGAAAGATCTGGATCTGCGAAGTTTCTCCCAGGAAGGAAAGTCCCTAGGAGTACAAGATGTTTCAGCCGAACCCGGACATATAGATTTAAATTCTACCCCTTCTCAAAAGAATGAAGGCCCAGAAAGTAACCCTATTGAGGACGAGCATGAAAGAACCACCCAAGGACCAAACCAACACAGTCCTGAGTCCATGTCATCTGGATCTTGGGACGCTGAGTTCTTCGCTTCAAAACCTGTGGAAAACGAAGATCAACCGGAAACGCCTGCTACTTCTAAGGAATATGAAGAAAGAAAAGATATTCCCATCGAAGGACCCTTATACCTAACCAACACCATATGGGATCGCCTAATAGAGAACAAGAAAATGATGTTTTCTTCACCGCCATTAAAAGATACCTTGTCCACGATATCCTGCCCATAGATTTCACCAAAGCGGTTAAGATTGCAGCGGCAGCCACAGAATTCATCATTGATGATTATGTCTTGTATCGATTGTCAAAAAGTCGAGAAGAAACCAACCGACGACTTGCCGTACCCTTGCCTCTCAGGAAACATATATTGTTGGCTGTCCACGACAGTCCCTTTGCTGGACATTTAGGAATCGCTCGGACGCACTCAAGAATACAAAGAAATTATTGGTGGCCCTCCTTGTGGGCATCAGTCAGAGATTGGGTGAACACCTGCCGAATCTGCATGGTACACAAAGCCCCTCACCTAAGAAAGAATGGCCATCTGCGTACCATCCCTCCTACAGAACCTTTTGACCAAATTCACGTGGATATAGTGGACATTAGGAGACCATCAATTCACGGTCACCGGTATGTGATCTCCTTCATAGATGCCATTTCCAAAATGTGGTAGCCGTTCCCGTCCGAGTTGCTACTGCTCTAGTAACCGCCTATGTGTTTGTTGAGCACATCCTACTGAAATTTGGAGCCCCTCGAAAGTTAGTCAGTGATCAAGGAGTCCAGCCTGTATCAGCGCTGAACAAAGCAATCTGCAAACTAGCTGATGTCAGGAAACTGGAAACCACTAAATATAATCCTAGCAGTAATGGACAAATAGAACGCTGGCATCGCACCCTGGCACCACCGTACAGGAACACATAGATTGGGACAGAATGATCCCATACTGTACATTTGCCTACAACACTAGTGTGCATGCCTCAACTGGAGAAACACCATTCTATTTGGCACACGGATGGGATCCTACTCTCCCCAACAGTTACAAGTTAATCACTCCAGCAGAACTACATCACGTTCCTGATTATGTTGCTCAAGTTTCCGAAGGACTAAGAAAAGCCTGGAAATATGCGAGAGATCATATCCAAGCTGCCCAAATCACCCAGGAAAGAAACTACAACCGTGGTGTCCGTCAGATCACTTTCATGACTTAGTAATGGTACAAGCACCTCAGAAAGCTGGGCAGAATGTGAGTCACAAACTTAGACCCTTTTATTGTGGACCCTACCGAATTGTGGATGTTCATCCACCAGTTGCCGACCTCAGATTGGCTAACTCGCGCAAAGCCCAGATACACGAGGTATTGACTGAGGAAATGTAAGGAGATCCGAACCTTCACGCTGATATTAGTTCAGATGAGCCTGTCAACAGCCCCAACCCTAGGGTCAAAAATTACGTACTTCCAGAAGAAGAAGAACCCCCTCTCCAGATATAAGAAAAACTATTATCAATATAGTGATGTAGAAGATAATACTTCTGATCCCGAACTGATTGCCGAAGCTCTCGTAACAATGACCTGGGCCCCTATAAATAACGATTGGCTGGAGGTACAAGCAAATCGACTAGGAGATGTTACCATTACTGCTACCCTCACCTCCAAGATTGGGGTCAAGATATGGCCCAAAAAACTCATTTCGGTGAAATTTTACTCGTAGCATAACGCATAATTGATCAAAATTTCATCACGCAAAAGCGGTCAAAGTTTGCTATTTCTAGTTTTCAATAAAATCCGTCAAATGAGAAAGTTCTAAATTTCGTTCTGAAACCTTAAAAGTGAGTAATAGTTGCTGGGTTTGATTCCCGCACTTGTATTCTGAATAATGGGTTTACATTGATTCAGGTCAGACGAAGCCGCTGCCAGGATTCTCGGATCAGTGTTATGATTAGCCGTGGTCGTCAATTGGAGTGATTATCAGAGTGCATCAGTATCAGTCGGACGGAAGTAGTCGTCGTATTCGGAACTTAGTTAGAATTGGTTATTGTGGATCCAGTCTTTGAAGGTATTTACGACCTGACAACAGTATAAGGCAGAGACAGTCTGGTTCGCGACCTAATCTTTGGGACTATTAACCTAACACTGTCATGTTTTGTATTTTCTGTCGAAAATTTCGAAAATGCAGTCTTTTGTCTGTTTTCTGTCACCCTTTCTGAGTCATCATCCCTGTGTTGTCTCTGGCTTAGACCGACTGCCAAACTACAGTGAAGAAGAAGCTGTTCTATGAAAAAGATACGTGACAACCATTTACCTAATTAATACTTATAGCCTCTCCTGGTAACACCCCACCTAGACCACTCTGTATTCAGTCAACATTCCGAAACCACTCGTAAGTAGCTTAACGGGATCCAACTTCATAGACCGGACTGTTCCAGACGACCCCTTTAAGTTTAGCTAATTATCTGTTATATTGAACCTGTATGTAGTTTTCTGTAGACTATAATTATACTCGAGTTCATACATACAACACGCAACACTACCTAACGTGCCCAGTCATCAATCCTGAAGAAGAGGACTAACAAGTCAGTCTTAAAAGTAATTAGTAACCGGTTAAATCTTGAATTTAATTATATATTTGATAATCCCTCGTCTCTAAATCAACCCTATTCCCGGGGCTGGCCACTCGGTAAATCAAATAACCTGCTATCATTTCGACATGAAATCTATTTGTTGTTAATAACCTGAGACCGTTCTGCCCATCTGATTTAACTATTCCATAACATAATCTTGTTGCGTGTAATTGTTAGTCTACATTTCAGCTACTGAAAAGAGACCCAGGTGAGATCTCCCCAAGAGTAATCATCATCTAATCATCCATCCTGATTTTGTAGGAGTATTGTTACAATTGGTTTTTCCTGGTGAATTCAGGGATAATCTTTAACCAAATACGTGGATTAGTCTAGGACAAGATGCCAGATTGGGAACGGAAATCAGGCGACTTCCTCCAACTTCTCCAATTCAAGCCCGTCTGAACTACGTAGCCAATCGCCTCTTCTCGAAAGACCTTTACATATACACTCAACTATGGATAGCAGGGCTAAAGGGCTAGACCCCGCTCTTTGCTTACCAATTGAGGTTTGAAGATATCCTGGAACCATTGGCACCTTACCCACCTTGTTCCCCAGAATCAACCTAACTATGGAGCCAGAAACCCTTATTATCCGGACCAGAAGAAGACCATAAAGGGACTCACAAAACTGATAATTTCCGTTTCGGGCAATTGTGGAAGGACGAGGCATTCTTGAATACTTCAGGTAAATCTTGATATGTAAGGAGTTGGCCTTGCTTTCCTTTTGGGATGACTCTAGGAAATTCCTCTTCGGAAAGTCCACGACATGGTTTAGGTGTAATACACCTTGACTTGGGGTACGGATATAGTAAAACTGGCAACCATCTCAGCTCGTCCTCAAATGATTTGTATCCGGAACTTGAGGTGTGACGCTTCAACGCATTCGTTTGCATACAGTTTGATGGGGTCTCTGGAATAGTTTTTAGATATATATAATATGTGGAATCCCTAACACGGGCAGGAAGGCAAGCTAAGGGACGATCGGATGGTGAGGGGGAATTGAACTTATGTGGATGTGGATCAAAGTCTCCTTCCACTTTAGGACTACATCAGGAGGAATTTCTACCATTGCATTGATGATTGCTCTAGATCTGGCCGGTAAGGTACAATTATCCATTAGCGTTACTCTATAGGCGGTTTCTAATGGGTGTTGTGGTGTAGATATGGGGATTGAGAAAGTTCCAGGCGGATGGGTGGAATGAATCTTGATTTCATTAGTATGAACAGAAATTTCAAAAGAGGCATGGAATTTGGCCAGGAAATCGGTTCCCAACAAGATGTCTTGGGGGGCATTCTCACTAACGAAGAATGTATGTGGAACTGGAGGGTAAGTTGGGCTTCCTGGGAAGGTGATTTTTCCTTCAACTTTCCTGTTGATGTTCATTCGATGTCCGGTGGCAGACAAGCTCCATCTAGGCTTTTCCAGTTCGATTGTGGGCAGTTTGTGTTTCTTCACCATACTATCAGAAATAACAGTGATATTGGCTCCTGTATCTAGAAGTGCTGTCATTATAACACCACGCAATGATATGTCCATCAGTAACGGGGAAGCACTAGGAGATCTATATTCGGACAAATGTTCGGGAGCATCTTGTATGCTATAGATGCGATCTCTGGATCTTCTTCCAGATGACGGATCTCTAGGTCGGTTGCCTTGATATGGTGGTGGAGTTATGGCTCGAGCTCTAGCTCTTCCGATATCAGGACTTGCGGCGCGCAGTGGCGGGCTTTCCCGTTCATATGATCTAGCTCTGTATTGGTGAAGTTGGTGAAATGGTTCGTCCCTTTATGGTCTTCTTCTGGTCCGGATAATAAGGGTCTTCTGGGTCTAATAGGGTTAGGGTATCCTGATTCTGGGGAACAAGGTGGGTAAGGTGCCAATGGTTCCAGAGGGATATCTTCAAACCTCAATTGTCCTCTTCCAGGTGTGTAAGCATAAGAGCGGGGTCTAGCTCCTTTAGCCCTGCTATCCATAGTTGAGTGCATTGGATGTAAAGGTCTTTCGAGAAGAGGCGATTGGCTACGTAGTTCAGACGGGCTTGAATCGGCGGGGGGTGAAGTTGGAGGAGAGGTCGGGATTAGCTGATTTCCTGTTCCCAATCTGCTCAATCGTTGTCCTAAACCAAAGCATGATCCACGTATTCGGCTTAAAAGATTATCCCTGAATTCACCCATACATGGGAAAAACCAAATTGTAACAATTACTCCTACCACAATCAGGATGAGGATGATTATGATGATGATTACTCTTGGGGAGATCTCACCTGGATCTCTTTTCAGTAGCTGAAATGTAGACTAACAATTACACGCAACAAGATTAATTTATTAACTAATGACGATATAGTTATAATCAGATGGGCAGAACGGTCTCACGGCGTTATTAACAACAAATAGATTTACAATGTTCAAATGATACAGGTTATTCGATTTACCAGAGTTGCCAGCCCCGGGGAATAGGGTTGATTTAGGAGACGAGGGATTATCAAATATAGACTAATTAAATTCAAGATTTAACCGGTTACTAATTACTTTTAAGACTACTTGTTAGTCCTCTTCTTCAGGTATTATGACTGGGCACGTTAGGTAGTGTTGCGTGTTGTATGTATGAACTCGAGTATACTCTGTATTAGTCTTTTACAGAAAACTACAGTACAGGTTCAATATAACAGATAATTAGCTAAACTTAATAGGGTGTCGGTTCTGAACAGGTCCGGTCTATGAAGTTGGGTGATCCCGTTAAGCTGCAGCTTCACGAGTGGTTTCGGAATGTTGGACTTGAGACAATACAGGGGTCGGTCTAGGCGGGGTGTTACCAGGAGAAGGCTATAAGTATTAATTATTAGGTAAATTAAACAGTTAATTTAAGTGGTTTCACTATCTTTCTTCATAGAACAGCTTCTTCTTCTACTGTAGTTTGGCAGTCGGTCTAAGCCAGAGACAACACAGGGATGATGACTCCAGAAAGGGTGACAGAAAAACAGACAAAAGACTGCATTTTCGAATATTTTCGACAGCAAATACAAAACAACTTTCTAACGACGAGCAGTGTTAGGTTTTAATAGTTCCCAGATAGATTAGGTCGCGAACCAGACTGTCTCTGCCTTATACTGTTGTCAGGTGCTGATAACCGCCAATGTACCTTCAAAGACTGGATCCACAATAACCAATTCTAACTAAGTTCCGAATACTGACTGACTACTTCCGTCCGACTGATACTGATGCACTGCTGATAATCACTCCAATTTGACGACCACGGGCTAATCATAGACACTGATCCGAGAATCCTGGCAGGCAGCGGCTTCGTCTGACCTGAATCAAATGGGTTAAAACCCATTAGTTCAGAATACAAGTGCGGGAATCAAACCCAGCAACTATTACTCACTTTTAAGGCTTTCAGAGACGAAATTTAGAACTTTAGTCAATTCTGACTGAGATTTTATTGAAAACTAGAAATAGCAAACTTTGACCGCTTTTGCGTGATGAAATTTTGATCAATTATGCGTTATTGGCTTGCTACGAGTAAAATTTCACCGAATATGAGTTTTTTGGGCCATATCTTGACCCCAATCTTGGAGGTGAGGGTAGCAGTAATGGTAACATCTCCTAGTCGATTTGCTTGTACCTCCAGCCAATCGTTATTTATAGGGGCCCAGGTCATTGTTACGAGAGCTTCGGCAATCAGTTCGGGATCAGAAGTATTATCTTCTACATCACTATATTGATAATAGTTTTTCTTATATCTGGAGAGGGGGTTCTTCTTCTTCTGGAAGTACGTAATTTTTGACCCTAGGGTTGGGGCTGTTGACAGGCTCATCTGAACTAATATCAGCGTGAAGGTTCGGATCTCCTTACATTTCCTCAGTCAATACCATGGGTCTGGGATGGGAGGTGTATCTGGGCTTTGCGCGAGTTAGCCAATCTGAGGTCGGCAACTGGTGGATGAACATCCACAATTCGGTAGGGTCCACAATAAAAGGGTCTAAGTTTGTGACTCGCATTCTGCCCAGCTTTCTGAGGTGCTTGTACCATTACTAAGTCATGAAAGTGATCTGACGGACACCACGGTTGTAGTTTCTTTCCTGGGTGATTTGGGCAGCTTGGATATGATCTCTCGCATATTTCCAGGCTTTTCTTAGTCCTTCGGAAACTTGAGCAACATAATCAGGAACGTGATGTAGTTCTGCTGGAGTGATTAACTTGTAACTGTTGGGAGAGTAGGATCCCATCCGTGTGCCAAATAGAATGGTGTTTCTCAGTTGAGGCATGCACACTAGTGTTGTAGGCAAATGTACAGTATGGGATCATTCTGTCCCAATCTATGTGTTCCTGTACGGTGGTGCCAGGGTGCGATGCCAGCGTTCTATTTGTCCATTACTGCTAGGATTATATTTAGTGGTTTCCAGTTTCCTGACATCAGCTAGTTTGCAGATTGCTTTGTTCAGCGGATACAAGCTGGACTCCTTGATCACTGACTAACTTTCGAGGGGCTCCAAATTTCAGTAGGATGTGCTCAACAAACACATAGGCGGTTACTAGAGCAGTAGCAACTCGGACGGGAACGGCTACCACATATTTGGAAAAGGCATCTATGAAGGAGATCACATACCGGTGACCGTGAATTGATGGTCTCCTAATGTCCACTATATCCACGTGAATTTGGTCAAAAGGTTCTGTAGGAGGGATGGTGCGCAGATGGACATTCTTTCTTCGGTGAGGGGCTTTGTGTACCATGCAGATTCGGCAGGTGTTCACCCAATCTCTGACTGATGCCCACAAGGAGGGCCACCAATAATTTCTTTGTATTCTTGAGTGCGTCCGAGCGATTCCTAAATGTCCAGCAAAGGGACTGTCGTGGACAGCCAACAATATATGTTTCCTGAGAGGCAAGGGTACGGCAAGTCGTCGGTTGGTTTCTTCTCGACTTTTTGACAATCGATACAAGACATAATCATCAATGATGAATTCTGTGGCTGCCGCTGCAATCTTAACCGCTTTGGTGAAATCTATGGGCAGGATATCGTGGACAAGGTATCTTTTAATGGCGGTGAAGAAAACATCATTTTCTTGTTCTCTATTAGGCGATCCCATATGGTGTTGGTTAGGTATAAGGGTCCTTCGATGGGAATATCTTTTCTTTCTTCATATTCCTTAGAAGTAGCAGGCGTTTCCGGTTGATCTTCGTTTTCCACAGGTTTTGAAGCGAAGAACTCAGCGTCCCAAGATCCAGATGACATGGACTCAGGACTGTGTTGGTTTGGTCCTTGGGTGGTTCTTTCATGCTCGTCCTCAATAGGGTTACTTTCTGGGCCTTCATTCTTTTGAGAAGGGGTAGAATTTAAATCTATATGTCCGGGTTCGGCTGAAACATCTTGTACTCCTAGGGACTTTCCTTCCTGGGAGAAACTTCTCAGATCCAGATCTTTCTGTTCTTGTGCGTTCGCCAAATTAGAAGCCAGTTGAGTGCCTTTCCTTGGCCTTTGTAAAGTACTGTGGGCTTCTTCCACTTCCGCTTCGTCCAATGTCCGGAGATTAATGGATCGCATCTGTTCAGACAATTCGTCAACACTATGTTCGCTACTAGAAGCTTGTCGCAACCCTTTACGTGCTATCATAACTTGTCGTCCGGGTATCGGATGGCAGGCAATTAGGCAATTAATCGCTCCGATAAGTCCATCTGCCACTTCCGGTCCCACTGGTGGCGTGATGACTCGGATATTTAGAGGTGGGCTCGGTTTTGGTCCGGCGATGTCCCGGAAAAGTGGGTTTCTTGATAGTCCATCGGCATTACTGTTGTCTTTTCCGGGCCTATGCTTGATGTCGAAGGTGTACTCACTGAGTTCGACTCTCCATCGAGGTAACCGTGAATTCTGAGGTGGGGCAGTCATGAGCCATCGTAGGGCAGAATGATCAGTGACGACCAGGAATGGGGGTCCTCCATACAGGAAATGTCGAAAATGTTGTATTCCAAATTTGATGGCAAGGCACTTTTTGTCATGTGTACTGTAATTCTTTTCATGCTTCTTTAAGGATCTGGCAGCATAGGCAACAGGGTGCTCTTTTCCAAACTTCCTCTTGATCTTGCGAAAGCACTGCTCCCAAACCAAGGTCAGAAGCATCAGTATGTAGGACAAATGGGCGGTCAATATCAGGATGGGCCAACACCAGTGCTTCTTGTAGGGCTTGTTTCAGTGTCTCAAAAGCTCTCTGGTGAGCGGCATGCCAGGTGAACTTGTTTTTTCCTTCTTCTTGAGCTGATATAGGGGACTAGCCAATGAGGCGAATCCTTTAATAAATTTGGCGTAATAAGCACACATTCCAAGGAAACTTTCCACATCCTTTCCACATTTGGGTTGGGCGAATTCTTGTATGGACTTGATTCGATCGGCCAATGGTTCTACTCCTTTGGCAGAGATGGTATGTCCCAGATATTTTACCTGCGTCTGTAGGAATGAACACTTCTCTGTATTCAATTTCAAATCAGCTGCTATCAATCGATCAAAAATTTCTTGCATGATTTCAAGATGTTCGCCAGTCTTTTGAAAAGATCAGGATGTCGTCAATATAGATGATGCACTTCTTCCATTGTAGGTCCCCTAGTACTCGTTCCATACATCTTTGGAAGTTACCAGGTGCTGACTTCAATCCGAACGGGAGTACGTTATACTCGAATTGTCCATGGAAGGTTTTGAATGCAGCTTTGGCTCGGGATTCTTCGTCTAGCTCTATCTGATTAAATCCTTTGTTTAAATCCAAAGTACCGAAGTGGTTAGCTCCTTTCAGTGCAGCTAATATATCATCAATCCGTGGTAGGGGATAAATGTCAGGCTGGGAAACCTGGTTGATTCGTCTGAAATCAACACATAATCTCCATTTTCCATTTGGTTTTGGGACATACAGCATAGAAGAGGCCCATGGACTTTGTGAAGGTCTAATGAATCCATGTTTTAGCATTTCCTTGAGTTCTTCTAACAATGTTTCTCGCAAATGCACTGGCAATCGGTAAGGAGGGGAATACAAAGGGGAACTGGTTCGGTATTGATGGTAGCCTGAGAAACTGAACACTTCCCAACATCATACGGGTGGTGTGAGAATACTTTTTCGTTCTTCATCAGGGACTCACAAAACTGATCAATTTCCGTTTCGGGCAATTGTGCTGAAGGACGAGGCATCTCCTTGAATACTTCAGGTAAATCTTGATATGTAAGGAGTTGGCCTTGCTTTCCTTTTGGGATGACTCTAGGAAATTCCTCTTCGGAATAGTCCACGACATGGTTTAGGTGTAATACACCTTGACTTGGGGTACGGATATAGTAAAACTGGCAACCATCTTCAGCATCGTCCTCCAAATGATTTGTATCCGGAACTTGAGGTGTGACGCTTCCAACGCATTCGTTTGCATACAGTTTGATGGGGTCTCTGGAATAGTTTTCTAGATATATGATAATATGTTTGGAATCCCTAACACGGGCAGGAAGGCAAGCTAAGGGACGATCCGGATGGTGAGGGGAATTGAACTTATGTGGATGTGGATCAAAGTCTCCTTCCACATTTAGGACTACATCAGGAGGAATTTCTACCATTGCATTGATGATTGCTCTAGATCTGGCCGGTAAGGTACAATTATCCATTAGCGTTACTCTATAGGCGGTTTCTAATGGGTGTTGTGGTGTAGATATGGGGATTGAGAAAGTTCCAGGCGGATGGGTGGAATGAATCTTGATTTCATTAGTATGAACAGAAATTTCAAAAGAGGCATGGAATTTGGCCAGGAAATCGGTTCCCAACAAGATGTCTTGGGGGGCATTCTCACTAACGAAGAATGTATGTGGAACTGGAGGGTAAGTTGGGCTTCCTGGGAAGGTGATTTTTCCTTCAACTTTCCTGTTGATGTTCATTCGATGTCCGGTGGCAGACAAGCTCCATCTAGGCTTTTCCAGTTCGATTGTGGGCAGTTTGTGTTTCTTCACCATACTATCAGAAATAACAGTGATATTGGCTCCTGTATCTAGAAGTGCTGTCATTATAACACCACGCAATGATATGTCCATCAGTAACGGGGAAGCACTAGGAGATCTATATTCGGACAAATGTTCGGGAGCATCTTGTAGTGCTATAGATGAGATCTCTGGATCTTCTTCCAGATGACGGATCTCTAGGTCGGTTGCCTTGATATGGTGGTGGAGTTATGGCTCGAGCTCTAGCTCTTCCGATATCAGGACTTGCGGCGCGCAGTGGCGGGCTTTCCCGTTCATATGATCTAGCTCTGTATTGGTGAAGTTGGTGAAATGGTTCGTCTCCTTGATGGTCTTCTTCTGGTCCGGATAATAAGGGTCTTCTGGGTCTAATAGGGTTAGGGTATCCTGATTCTGGGGAACAAGGTGGGTAAGGTGCCAATGGTTCCAGAGGGATATCTTCAAACCTCAATTGTCCTCTTCCAGGTGTGTAAGCATAAGAGCGGGGTCTAGCTCCTTTAGCCCTGCTATCCATAGTTGAGTGCATTGGATGTAAAGGTTCTTCGAGAAGAGGCGATTGGCTACGTAGTTCAGACGGGCTTGAATCGGCGGGGGGTGAAGTCGGAGGAGAGTTCGGGATTAGCTGATTTTCTGTTCCCAATCTGCTCAATCGTTGTTCTAAACCAAAGCATGATCCACGTATTCTCTGGCTTAAAAGATTATCCCTGAATTCACCCATACATGGGGAAAACCAAATTGTAACAATTACTCCTACCACAATCAGGATGAGGATGATTATGAATGCAGTCCAGACATTCATA
>JASAND010012236.1:0-25500 GCA_030248195.1 Trissonchulus latispiculum
CTTAACTAATCTTTTATTCTTTTTAAACATTTGAATTGTTAAACTTTCCACGATTTCAAAATTTTCAACTTCAACAAGCTGCCCCCCCAGACTCCCCGTTTTGCACATTACTATCTTTCTTGCCCTTGTCACTTGTCCTCTTTTTGTCACACCGTGTATATACTATTTTACTGCAAGTTTTTCATTTCGTAAGTTACTATATGTACATATGTACATCTCCATTTTATTTATTTAATCTTTTCAAAAGTTTGCATGACGGATTTTTTTTCAATTTCAAACAATTAACTTTAAGCCTTGCCCCAGACCTCGTGTACTTGTTGTGTAAATTCACTTACGATATAGTTGTTTTCAAATTGGCAAGTGAACTACCTTTCCATACACAATTTTAATTTTTACAAAATATTTAAATATTTTGTCTTTGGAAAAGAAATTTTTACCCCTCCCGAAAAATTTGGTTACTTCCCCGAAAAAATTTTGAAGCGGGCCCCCTTTTCAAAAATCCTTGGATCCGCCACTGACCCAAAAATAGTCGACTCACTCCAAAGCCGACTTTCGGACAATCGGACGAAATTGAAAATTTTGCTATTACTCACTACGGACTTCGCCTGGTTAACCTAGATATATGTAACATGTCCATACTCTGCACTATCTAGCCATATATTGATAATTATTATGACCTCTGGCTGGCCCACGGTGGGTGATTTTTTTGCGAACTTTTTCGCAAAAAAATCACCCACAACTTTTTGTAAAAAGATGCGTGGTGGCTTCGGCAGCAAAACTAACGCTAAATTGAGCTCTGCGACCCCGAAAACCTATATAGCACATGTTTTTAGGTACTCAGACCCTCCTGACCCACTCACCAGCTACAGTCGCGACCCGACCCTCCGGACCTCATGGGTGTGTCACGATCATATGTGGGGCTAAAGCTACATGGAAAAACTAAATGCCAAAATTCTGAATTCTACGCCCCCGAAAAACCTATATAGGCGCGTTTTTAAGCCTTCCTAAGCCTTGAAATAAAATTTTTGGACCAGTCATTTGAGACGTGACTTTGATCAAGGTCACGTGATCCCTGGGCCAAGTCACGTGACCAGTTCAGATGCAAAATCACACTACAAATTGTTTGCGATGGTGCTTACTAGAGCAATAGAACACCAAATAACTGATTCCTAGCTTTCTGGAGTCATTAAATAGTGTTAAGAGAAATGCCTGGGGTAGCCACTTTGGAATCTAGGACCCAGAAACTGAAATTCGAAGTTGCTCACTCAAAAAAGACTTCGGGGTCCAAATTTTTTTACGTGGAAGGAACTTGCGACTATGCTCTATTGCGCTGAAAAGAAAATTTTCCAGCTGTATCTTGAGATTAGATCCATGTATTTTTTTTGCGAACCTGTGATTTTTTTGTTTGTTAACAAAAAAATCACAAAATTTTTGCTTACCACGCTACAAGAGTTACCGGTATGAAATTTGCAGCATATATAGAGGGGTCATTACCAGTTGATACATACCAAATTATTTCGATCGGACTTCATTTGTGAGAAGCGTGCAAAAAAATTGATTTTTGATTTTTTTACAACTTTGCTATACATACGTACTTAATGCTTATATCAGCTTGTCAGTTATCGTACAACCAGAAATGAGTAAAAGGCAGAAAGGCGGGAGTCTGGGCAGGGGCGCACCCAGGATTTTGAAAAGGGAGGGGTCGAGCCTGAAAACTTTGTCGGCGGCGGCACGAAGTGTTTCTGCCGGGTGCTCCCAGAAGTTGAAGAAATTTTTATGTTTTGGAATAAAATCCTTCTTCAAATATTCAATTCGTTGGATTTTGTAGAGCTAAGCAAGATTTTAGTATTGGACACCGTATATTTTTTCATGTCGGTCTATATATATATATATAATATATTCTAAACTTACGTAAACTCACCAAAGTTTTTCTGGTTCTCAGTTAAAATTTTAAGTATATATATTCTTTGCATGGCGAATTTCCAGTTTTTTTTCAAGATTTTCCTCGCCTTCGAACCGCAAAGGGATAGTCATCCATAGTCCTTGCCTTATATCATAGGGGTCGCGGTAGCGACCCCTATAATATGAGTCAAAACGCCCCAATGACAGCCTTCAGAGGCGCTGCGCAGAGGCTGCGCAAATTTTGTGCGCAAAAGAAAGTCCGTGTCGAGTTTAGTATAATTGGAGAATTTCTTCCCCGTAGCACTTACCGTTAAAAAGTTGCACCCGCCGGCAGTTATGCCGGCGATGTTTTTTTTTCCGGTGTCTCCGTTTTACCCTCGTATCATGAGGGTGCGCGGAGCGCCCCTCATAATATGAGCTATAAAGGCACTTTGCGGATTTGGGAAACTGTTAATTAGCCATAACTAATTAACGGTAGGGAGTTGAGAGCTAAAGTTTACATTTTTGAAATCTCCAAGCCAAGAGCTTTCGAATGATACCAAACTTGCCCGGAAAAAATGAACTTTGAAAAAATCGACTTTTTGATACAAGTTTAAAAGTGGGTTTTTTTTCTCTGTATCGACCACTTTTTTAGGGCGATTTTTGCGCACACCGATTTTTCAAACGGCCCATAGGAAAAATTTTTCTATACTAATTTTTGATTATCTAGGCGATGGTCCAGATCAAGTTTATGTTTGATTTCCGAATTTCGCTCTGGGTCGATTTTTACAGATGGTCAAAAATAGAAAAATCGACGTTTGGACTTAGAAATTTTTCGAGGTCGCAACACAGAAAATTGTCAAAAAGTCGTCTAAAATAGCGTTTTTCGGCCTTGGGATGGTACCCATATATAGTAAATCGGGGTCGCTGAACACGATGAGCATACTGCCGACGCCGTATCTCGCCTGGTTCAGCTGGTTCAACAGTGAACCAGCCCCAAGTTCAAGCTGTCAACAAAGAAAATGGTCTGTATATAAACCATATGAAACAGCGTTTTTCGGCCTTGGGATGGTACCCATATATAGTAAATCGGGGTCGCTGAACACGATGAGCATACTGTCGACGCCGTATCTCGCCTGGTTCATCTGGTTCAACTGGTTCAACGTTGAACCAGTTCCTGGTTCAAGCTACAGGAGATAGCTGGAAGGTTGATCTTTTGCACACAAAGGTTATTGGGCATGGGGAATTCACTGGTGGTGTTATTTTGGGGATCCGACCCAAGGCTGGCCAGATCTGGTTCATCTGGTTCAAAGTTGAACCAGTTCCTGGTTCAAGCTACTGGAGATAGCTGGAAGGCTGATATTTGGCATACAAAGGTTGTTGGGCATGCGAATTGGTGATACCACCTAAAACAGCGTTTTTCGGAGTTTCGGAGCCTTAATAAGGCGGCGCTCCCAAAAATTGGAAGAAGGACATGTAGGAAAAATGCTCCTTGCAGTCGCATGTAAAATGCAATATGAGCTATGAGGGTCAACATTTAAATGTGTCAAGGACAAGATTTAAAACGTCTGATATGAGCCAGCATCTAAATCGGTAAAGGACAAGATGTAACTGGCTAATATGAGCCGCTACGTTTCTCTTGGGCTCATATTGACGCGAGGATACTAAGTTGAGTTAACTCTTTTGCACTTTTCAAATTCGCATATACGTATGCATAATTGTCCTGACATACGTGTGCTCTTGATACAATAAGTAAAGTCAATCGTACGACACCGTGGATAAGCATACATCAAATTTTTACAGATCAGTTGTGTATTTTGTTGTATAAATGCTATGTACAGTGAGCCGATAGCGAAGACTATACCGGTTTACAGGAGCTTTATACATTTGTTTCTAGTATTTCAGTGTTTCAAAACTGGTATATATATGCCAAATATATACCACCTAATTCAACTTTAAAGGGCAGAACTTTAGCTGTATAAAGTGTTCAGATACCTTAAATGCGGTGTTTGAGCTGGCAAAATTAGATTCAGGCAGGACATCTGTAACCAAACATTACATGAAGCTATTGATATTATATACGCAAAACGGTGAGGATTTGTTCAAAGACTTGGGAATAAAAGTAAAAAGTCTGTAGGCAAAATGGTATGATGTCGTGATGTTAAGCCGTTGAAACCACGGCAGCGAGCGTCAATATGAGCCCAAGAGAAACGTAGCGGCTCATATTAGCCAGTTACATCTTGTCCTTTACCGATTTAGATGCTGGCTCATATTAGACGTTTTAAATCTTGTCCTTGACACATTTAAATATTGACCCTCATAGCTCATATTGCATTTTACATGCGACTGCAAGGAGCATTTTTCCTACTTGTGTCACCATTTTGTAGCCTCTTTCACAGAATGTAGCGAAGGGAAGACACCTATTGCGGTATATCATCAATATATATAGGTTACTGACTTTCGATATGTGGTCGCCGCCGCGCCACAGTGGCGCCACAAAGTCGGCTCAGAACGTCGAAATGGCCAAAAGTATGCCTGGGATTAGCTTCTTTCCAGCTCTTTGTGCAAATACAAACCAGACAAGTTATATATGGTTGATAAGGACATATATCCGGATTATGACGTTTGAAGTCGGATTTTTGATATGTTGCGCCACAGCGCCACGGCCCGCCAAAGTTGGTGAATGTTGGGTCCGACTTTGAACTAAGTTTTTTCGCTTATTTTTCAAGATAGATTTCTCAAATCGTGCATATAAAGGTTTTTGGGGACGGAGAATCCATTCCCGCCATCCGTTTTGCTGCCCGATTCACCCAATTTGCTGTGCTGGTTCCACTTTGCCCTCTGGAGGGTCCGGTCGGTACCGACTTCCGGGAACACCATATAGGACTGTACATAGCCTTTCAAAACATTGTCTATAGGGGTTTTCTGGTGCGCCCAGCTCATTCCCGGTGTCCGTTTTGCCGTCCGATCCACCTATCTTGCTGTGGGTTCCACTTTGCCCTCTGGAGGGTCCGGTCGGTACCGACTTCCGGGAACACCATATAGGACTGTACATAGCCTTTCAAAACATTGTCTATAGGGGTTTTCTGGTGCGCCCAGCTCATTCCCGGTGTCCGTTTTGCCGTCCGACCCACACATCTTGCTGTGCTGGTTCCACTTTGCCCTCTGGAGGGTCGGGTCGGTACCGACTTCCGGGAACACCATATAGCAGGGTTTTTTTTGTGCATTTTACTGTGCATATGCACACTTTTTTTCCAAAATGCACACTCGAATTTAAAAATGCACAGTCAAATTTTGCTTCCGCTAACCACAAAATGCTCTAAAAAATTTCCAAAGTGCTTTAAATTTTAAAAAAAGCTCTAGCTTTTAGCTGGGGGCTGCCGCCCCCAGACCCCCGCTTTTTCTTACGTACTATTTTTCGGTCATGGCAACGTCGCAACAACCTTTTTTTGTTTTATTCGTCCTCACTAAAGCCACTAATTATTGAAATATTTTTGCTTTAGATTGTAAGTATATATTTATACTAGTGTGCGTTCCTTCATCGTCAAAAATAAAAGGCTGGATTAAGCCAATTTTTCTTAAAGCATTTCTTTACATTTTCTTCCTCTACAACGGTTCGAAGTGTGCAATGCTAGCTCTCTTATTGCCGTTTGTTAATCTGTTAAAATGGTAAGAAATTGTTCATAAAAATTTCTTTCGTGTTCAAAATTCCAAAAAATTCCCTACTGCTGGGGAACTCCGCCCCCAGACCTCCCCGGCGTCGACTTTCAATCTAATTTCTGCATTACGTTAGATATATATATTAAATGGTTACAAGCAGAGCAGGGCTGAATTACACCAATACGTAATTTCAGCTCGGATTTTATCGTTACTTTGAAGAAATTCTTGAATTATATAAGTAAATTTGGCAGCAAATTGACAATCCTATGTTGATTTTATCTTATTCACAATTTTGCGCTTAATAGGTTCACAGCATTGCAGATGTCAAAACCCGACACCTATATACGTTAGTTCTGTATATGTATAGTTCTGCATTTGCCTAAATATCAGTATACGTGTGCTAACCAGTTAAGATTTAAAATCGTCATCAAAACATCAACTAAAGCGTGTTATTCCAGTTGAAGTCAAAAATGCGTAGAACACAAAACTACGGCCGAAAATGTACGTTATAGTTCAAAATAAGCAATTTTTTAAAAATGCACACATTTTTTCCAAAATGCACACTATTTTTTAAAAATGCACAAAAAATGCACACTTGTCCGCAACCAAAAAAACCCTGCATATAGGACTGTACATAGCCTTTCAAAACATTGTCTATAGGGGTTTTCTGGTGCGCCCAGCTCATTCCAGGTGTCCGTTTTGCCGTCCGACCCACCCATCTTGCTGTGCTGGTTCCACTTTACCATCCTGAGGGTCAGGTCGGTGGGAGGTCATTTGGTCAAAAATGAAAATTTTCAAAAGTGGTCAAATTTGGTATCAAATGAAAGCCTCAAGTGAGCTGGGCAACTTTTGTCATAGAACTGCATGCTCAAAGTGGCTGTAGAGTGCTGTGGTGGGGTGGGGTGGGGACTTACGCGATTTTCGGTCAAAAATGAAATTTTTCAAAAGTGGTCAAATTTGGTGCCAAATGAAAGCCCTAAGCTAGCTGAGCAACTTTTGTCATAGAACTGCATGCTCGAAGTGGCTGTAGAGTGCTGTGGTGGGGTGGGGTGGTGACTTAGGCGATTTTCGGTCAAAAATGAAATTTTTCAAAAGTGATCAAATTTGGTATCAAATGAAAGCCCCAAGTGAGCTGAGCAACTTTTGTCATGGAACTGCATGCTCAAAGTGGCTGTAGAGTGCTGTGGTGGGGTGGGGTGGGGACTCACGCGATTTTCGGTCAAAAATGAAATTTTTCAAAAGTGGTCAAATTTGGTGCCAAATGAAAGCCCTAAGCTAGCTGAGCAACTTTTGTCATAGAACTGCATGCTCAAAGTGGCTGTAGAGTGCTGTGGTGGGGTGGGGTGGTGACTTAGGCGATTTTCGGTCAAAAATGAAATTTTTCAAAAGTGATCAAATTTGGTACCAAATGAAAGCCCCAAGTGAGCTGAGCAACTTTTGTCATGGAACTGCATGCTCAAAGTGGCTGTAGAGTGCTGTGGTGGGGTGGGGTGGGGACTTAGGCGATTTTCGGTCAAAAATGAAATTTTTCAAAAGTGGTCAAATTTGGTGCCAAATGAAAGCCCTAAGCTAGCTGAGCAACTTTTGTCATAGAACTGCATGCTCAAAGTGGCTGTAGAGTGCTGTGGTGGGGTGGGGTGGTGACTTAGGCGATTTTCGGTCAAAAATGCATTTTTTCAAAAGTGGTCAAATTTGGTACCAAATGAAAGCCCCAAGCGAGCTGAGCAACTTTTCTCATAAAAGTGCATGCTCAAAGTGGCTGTAGAGTGCTGTGCTGCTGGGGTAGAGGTGGGGTCTTAGGCGATTTTGGGTCGAAAATGAAAATTTTCAAAAGTGGTCAAATTTGTTACCAAATGAAGGTCCCAAGTGAGCTGAGCAACTTTACTCATAAAAGTGCATGCTCAAAGTGGCTATAGAGTGCTGTGCTGATGTATGGGTGGGGTCTTAGGCGATTTTGGGTCGAAAATGAAAATTTTCAAAAGTGGTCACAAATTTGGTACCAAATGAAAGCTTCAAGTGAGCTGAGCAACTTTTCTCATAAATAGCCATAAAATTTTAGGGTTGGTTTTTTTCCGGAAAAAAAAGATTGCCGGAAAAAATCTTTTTTTTCCGGTTTTTTTTCCGTTTTTTTCCATTTTTTTCCTTTTTTTCCGGTGGTTCCAAAATTACTAAAAAAGTAGAAATGCGTTTTATCAGGTAGTGCGCGTTAGCGCACTACCTAGAATAGGGAAAAACACGCACATTGCGTCTCTTGGAAAATAGTTTTCCCTGTTGCCGGCGGAGGAGTTGAGGTAGAGCCTTCATATTTTACCAGTAGAAACCCCTTCACGAGGGGTACATGCTGTGCAAATTTGAGCGAAATCGGCCGAGCCGTTTTTGAGATATGAAAGATTGAATTTTGAACTACAGACTTTCTCTCATTTTTTTCCCCCCCACCCTAGAGGTCGGAGCTCAAAGATTTTCTATACCATATGGGGTTTTTTTGAACAACTTTTTCCCCATTTCTGGGGAAATGAGTATGGAGTATGTAGGTCCCCCCCATAGGTCTGTGTACATAGCAGGATTTCGGTTTTTTCGGAGATAGTTTTTTTCAAAATTGGTCAAAACTTTTGCAGAGGTAAAGTAGAGCTGGGCAAGGCGATGAGGTCTGAGGTATGGCCTATTAGCAAGGTCCTATGGGGTTGTTCCTTATAGGCTATATGAATTTTCGATATTGCTCCTTTGGCTCCCTGGCCAGGGGTCAGTAGTTAACGTGTAAAAGGGGGGGTCTGGGCCTACGGACTGTGGAGCCCTACACATAAGAGCTGCTGGGCTGAGGTTTTGTATTCGAATAGGAACCCCTATATGGTGAATCTAAATGGCCCATTAGTTTCGCTCTAGGACCTATCCATGTGGCTGGGGGGCACCCTGATGGTGGTGGGCCCTACCGTGGCGCAACTCCAACTTTAACCTCTTCTACAGAAATATCTACAGTGAGCAGGTCTCTCTTATTTGGGATTTGGGCTGGGGTGCGGGAGGACTACGCCATAGGCTATAGTAGTTTTCGGCCGGACCCCTGTGGCGCCCTGGCCAGGGGTCGGGACCCGGGTCCGGGGTCAAAATGGTCAAAATTCGAAATTTCCAAAAGTGGTCAAGTTTGGTATCAAATGAAAGCCCTTGGTGAGGCGAACATTTTTTGTCATTGGAGGACCCCTCCAAAGTGAACCCAGCGGCCTGTGGCGCCCTGACCAGGGGTCTAGTGTGTTCTGTGGGTTAGGGCCTAAGGACTGTGGAGCCCTACACATAAGAGCTGCTGGGCTGAGGTTTTGTATTCGAATAGGAACCCCTATATGGTGAATCTAAATGGCCCATTAGTTTCGCTCTAGGACCTATCCATGTGGCTGGGGGGCACCCTGATGGTGGTGGGCCCTACCGTGGCGCAACTCCAACTTTAACCTCTTCTACAGAAATATCTACAGTGAGCAGGTCTCTCTTATTTGGGATTTGGGCTGGGGTGCGGGAGGACTACGCCATAGGCTATAGTAGTTTTCGGCCGGACCCCTGTGGCGCCCTGGCCAGGGGTCGGGACCCGGGTCCGGGGTCAAAATGGTCAAAATTCGAAATTTTCAAAAGTGGTCAAGTTTGGTATCAAATGAAAGCCCTTGGTGAGGCGAACATTTTTTGTCATTGGAGGACCCCTCCAAAGTGAACCCAGCGGCCTGTGGCGCCCTGACCAGGGGTCTAGTGTGTTCTGTGGGTTAGGGCCTAAGGACTGTGGAGCCCTACACATAAGAGCTGCTGGGCTGAGGTTTTGTATTCGAATAGGAACCCCTATATGGTGAATCTAAATGGCCCATTAGTTTCGCTCTAGGACCTATCCATGTGGCTGGGGGGCACCCTGATGGTGGTGGGCCCTACCGTGGCGCAACTCCAACTTTAACCTCTTCTACAGAAATATCTACAGTGAGCAGGTCTCTCTTATTTGGGATTTGGGCTGGGGTGCGGGAGGACTACGGCATAGGCTATAGTAGTTTTCGGCCGGACCCCTGTGGCGCCCTGGCCAGGGGTCCGGACCGTGGACCATGCCCAAAATGGCCAAAAATCGATTTTTTCAAAAGTGGCCAAGTTTGGTATCAAATGAAAGCCCTTGGTGAGGCGAACATTTTTTGTCATTGGAGGACCCCACCAAAGTGGTCCCAGTGGCCTGTGGCGCCCTGACCAGGGGTCTAGTGTGTTTGTGGGACTAAGGACTGTGGAGCCCTACACATAAGAGCTGCTGGGCTGAGGTTTTGTCGATAGGACCCTATATAATCTAGCCCATTAGTTTCGCTCTAGGACCTATCCATGTGGCTGGGGGCCCCTGATGGTGGGGGCCTTGGCTCATTAACTCTTCTACAGAAATATCTACGTGAGCGGTCTCTCTTTTTGGGATTTGGGCGGGGTGCGGGAGGACAGGAAGGCTATAGAGTTTGTGGCGCCTGGCCAGGGGTCCGGACCGTGGACCATGCCCAAAATGGCCAAAATTCGAAATTTCCAAAAGTGGTCAAGTTTGGTATCAAATGAGAGCCCTTGGTGAGGCGAACATTTTTTTCATTGGAGGACCCCTCCAAAGTGGCCCCAGCGGCCTGTAGCGCCCTGACCAGGGTCCGGACAGGTCAAAAATCGATTTTTTAAAAAACTTCGGATTTTGGTATCAAATGAAAGCCCTTGGTGAGGCGAACATTTTTTGTCACTGGAGGAACCCTCCAAAGTGGCCCCAGTGGCCTGTGACGACCTGACCAGGGGCCGGACTGGTCAAAAATCGATTTTTTAAAAAATTTCCGATTTTGGTATCAAATGAAAGCCCTTGTTGAGGCGAACATTTTTTGTTATTGGAGGACCCCTCTAAAGTGGCCCCAGCGGCCTGTGGCGACCTGACCAGGGTCCGGACCGGTCAAGAAATCGATTTTTCCAAGAGTGGCCATGTTTGGTATCAAATGAAAGCCCTTGTTGAGGCGAACATTTTTTGTCATTGGAGGACCCCTCTAAAGTGGCCCCAGCGGCCTGTGGCGCCCTGACCAGGGGTCTAGTGTGTTCTGTGGGTTAGGGGCTAAGGACTGTGGAGCCCTACACATAAGAGCTGCTGGGCTGAGGTTTTGTATTCGAATAGGAACCCCTATATGGTGAATCTAAATGGCCCATTAGTTTCGCTCTAGGACCTATCCATGTGGCTGGGGGGCACCCTGATGGTGGTGGGCCCTACCGTGGCGCAACTCCAACTTTAACCTCTTCTACAGAAATATCTACAGTGAGCAGGTCTCTCTTATTTGGGATTTGGGCTGGGGTGCGGGAGGACTACGGAATAGGCTATAGTAGTTTTCGGCCGGACCCCTGTGGCGCTCTGGCCAGGGGTCGGGACCCGGGTCCGGGGTCAAAATGGTCAAAATTCGAAATTTTCAAAAGTGGTCAAGTTTGGTATCAAATGAAAGCCCTTGGTGAGGCGAACATTTTTTGTCATTGGAGGACCCCTCCAAAGTGAACCCAGCGGCCTGTGGCGCCCTGACCAGGGGTCTAGTGTGTTCTGTGGGTTAGGGCCTAAGGACTGTGGAGCCCTACACATAAGAGCTGCTGGGCTGAGGTTTTGTATTCGAATAGGAACCCCTATATGGTGAATCTAAATGGCCCATTAGTTTCGCTCTAGGACCTATCCATGTGGCTGGGGGGCACCCTGATGGTGGTGGGCCCTACCGTGGCGCAACTCCAACTTTAACCTCTTCTACAGAAATATCTACAGTGAGCAGGTCTCTCTTATTTGGGATTTGGGCTGGGGTGCGGGAGGACTACGGAATAGGCTATAGTAGTTTTCGGCCGGACCCCTGTGGCGCCCTGGCCAGGGGTCGGGACCCGGGTCCGGGGTCAAAATGGTCAAAATTCGAAATTTTCAAAAGTGGTCAAGTTTGGTATCAAATGAAAGCCCTTGGTGAGGCGAACATTTTTTGTCATTGGAGGACCCCTCCAAAGTGAACCCAGCGGCCTGTGGCGCCCTGACCAGGGGTCTAGTGTGTTCTGTGGGTTAGGGCCTAAGGACTGTGGAGCCCTACACATAAGAGCTGCTGGGCTGAGGTTTTGTATTCGAATAGGAACCCCTATATGGTGAATCTAAATGACCCATTAGTTTCGCTCTAGGACCTATCCATGTGGCTGGGGGGCACCCTGATGGTGGTGGGCCCTACCGTGGCACAACTGCAACTTTAACCTCTTCTACAGAAATATGTACAGTGAGCAGGCCTCTCTTATTTGGGATTTGGGCTGGGGTGCCGGAGGGAGGACGTGCTGGAGGACTACGGCATAGGCTATAGTCGTTTTAGGCCGGACCCCTGTGACGCCCTGGCCAGGGGTCGGGACCCGGGTCCGGGGTCAAAATGGTCAAAATTCGGAAATTGCAAAGTGTCCAAGTTTGTTATCAAATGAAAGCTCTTGGTGAGACGAACATTTTTGTGATTGGAGGACCCCTTCAAAGTGGACCCAGCGGCCTGTGACGCCCTGACCAGGGTCCGAACCGGTCCAAAATGGTCAAAAATCGATTTTTTCAAAAGTGGCCAAGGGTGGTATCAAATGAAAGCCCTTGGTGAGGCGAACATTTTTTGTCATTGGAGGACCCCACCAAAGTGGCCCCAGTGGCCTGTGGCGCCCTGACTAGGGTCCGGACCGGTCCAAAATGGCCAAATCTAAGCGCGACGACCACCCCCCGGTGGGAGTTCGGCCCCCCGTCATCCTCTTTTCGGATAACCTGTTTGTAAACGTTTTGTGATGAAGAAACAATTGCGTTTCTTCAAATTTTCCGTACCCCACGCAGCGCGACGCCCCCCCCCCCCGGTGGGAGTTCGGCCCACCGTCATCCTCTTTTCCGATAACCCTTCTGTAAACGTTTTCTGATGTAGAAACAATTGCGTTTTTCCAAATTTTCCGCACCCCACGCAGCGCGACGACCCCCCCCCGGTGGGAGTTCGGTCCCCGTCATACTGTTTTCCGATAACCCCTCTGGAAACGTTTTCTGATGAAGAAGCAATTGTCTTTTTACAAATTTCCCGTATATACCCCACGCAGCGCGACGACCCCCCCCCCCCGGGGGGAGTTCGGCCCCCCGTCATCCTCTTTTCGGATAACCTGTTTGTAAACGTTTTCTGATGTAGAAACAATTGCTTTTCTTCAAATTTCCCATACCCCACGCAGCGCGACGCCCCCCCCCCCCGGTGGGAGTTCGGCCCCCGTCATCCTCTTTTCCGATAACCCTTCTGTAAACGTTTTCTGATGTAGAAACAATTGCGTTTTTTCAAATTTTCCGCACCCCACGCAGCGCAACGACCCCCCCCCGGTGGGAGTTCGGCCCCCCGTCATCCTCTTTTCGGATAACCTGTTTGTAAACGTTTTGTGATGAAGAAACAATTGCGTTTCTTCAAATTTTCCGTACCCCACGCAGCGCGACGACCCCCCCCCCCCCGGTGGGAGTTCGGCCCACCGTCATCCTCCTTTCCGATAACCCTTCTGTAAACGTTTTCTGATGTAGAAACAATTGCGTTTTTCCAAATTTGCCGTACCCCACGCAGCGCGACTACCCCCCCCCCGGTGGGAGTTCGGTCCCCGTCAGACTGTTTTCCGATAACCCCTCTGGAAACGTTTTCTGATGAAGAAACAATTGCCTTTTTACAAATTTTCCGTACCCCACGCACCGCGACGACCCCCCCCCCCTCCCCGGTGGGAGTTGGGCCCTCGTCATCCTCTTTTCCGATAACCCTTCTGTAAACGTTTTCTGATGAAGAAACAATTGCGTTTCTTCAAATTTTCTAAAACTAAGCCTCTCAGTGTAAGATAAATTATCCATGCCTCTCAAACGTTTCGTGAACGATCTCTGAACATGTTCTACCTTATCTATGTCCTGCAACAAATACGGTGACCATACCGGTGTATTATACTCAACAAGAGGCCTCACATAAGTTTTAAACACTTTTACCAGTAAACTACGATCTCTGGTTTGAAAAGATCTGAAAATTCTAGACGCTAGAATTAAAGCTGACCTATTTATTTTCCGACAATACTGACTAACTTTTTGATCCCCCGTTAGAAGCACTCCCAAGTCAGATACCGTGTTTACATAATCAAGGCGATTCCCACCAATATGCAAGTTAAGCAATTGATCACCCCCAATCGAAAAAGCATGACACTTAGGAACAGAAAGGTTAAGCTGCCAACTTAGAGCCCACTGATGAACAGCACTTAGATCATTTTGCAAATTATTACACAAACAGGATTTTGGACACGAAATGTATATCTTAGCATCATCAGCAAATAATTCAACTGTACTATGTGCTACAACAGTTGATAAATCATTTATATAAAGCAAAAACAGCAGGGGTCCTAGCACCGATCCTTGAGGCACCCCACTGGTAATTGGTAAGGTTCCCGACAAAACTCCATTTACATTTACTCTGTGTGTACGTTGGTTCAAAAAATTTTTAATCCAGCCCAATAAACGACCCGTAACCCCATACCTTTCCAATTTATACACTAGTTTGTCATGCGGAACCGAGTCAAAAGCACGAGCAAAATCAATAAACACACAATCAATCCTGTTTCCAAGATCCCTGGCTAGATACCAAGAATGCAAACATGTTAACAGATTTGTTAAGGTTGATTTAGACTTCCTAAATCCGTGCTGGTACTTGCTAATCAATCTGTTTTCAGATAGAAAATTCCACAAATCCTCTACGATTAAGGACTCTAGTACTTTGCATATTACAACGGTTAGACTAATAGGTCTGTAATTAGATGGATCTGCGCTTTCCCCCTTTCTTTTATACACAGGTACAACAACTGCACTTTTCCATTCATGTGGTAGTATCTGAGCATTCATAGATTCATTAAAAAGTATACACAATGCCTCACATACACCGACTGCGATCTTTTTTAACACAAAACTAGACAGCCCATCCGGACCAGACGAAAACTTGTTTTTCAAATTTTTGATTGCCTTTGCAATTCGTTCCTCTGTTATTATAGAATTTTCAATTCTTTCATTAGTCTGAAATTCAAAATTTGGTAAATTTGCATTATCCATCTGATAAAGAGAGGCAAACGTTCTATTTAACATATTTGCTTTGTCGACATCATTAACTGCACTAATTCCGTCCTTCTTAAGAGATGGACTGCCATCTTTTCCCTTCAGTCGAGTATTAATATATGAATACAAGCGTTTAATATCCCCAGAATTTGCAACGGTTTCCTCCTGCCTTTTCACGGAGTCTCGGATTTCATTTCTTGCATGTCTAGCTGCAACACGAAAAAGTTGTCTATTTAGTTCGGACTGATTGTTTTTGAAAATGTTCCATCTTCTCTTTTTTTTAGCCAATGCTTTCCTAACCCTTTCCCTTTTCCAACAGTAACAGTAATCTTAGGCACATAACATTCAAAAGCATACTGAATAATTTGACTGAATACAGCCCAGTCAGCATTCACATCACCAATAAATACAGATATCCAATCAATGCTGGTCAAAAATCTATTTATTCGATCATAATTCCCATTTTTGAAATCATGTTTTTCACACGTCTGAATTGAAGGAGCCTTTACCTGACAAACAATTTTGAAGTCAACCATGTTATGATCACTCGTTGAAAAGGGAGCGGTTACCTCAACATTTTTTACATAGTGAAAATCATCTGCTAAAATTATATCCAAAATATGTTCACCCCTAGTTGGCTGTTTTACAAATTGATGCAAACCCATTTCGTTTATCAAGTCCAAACATTGAACACTGGCAGCCCCCCTACCACTATATTCTTCCCAATCAACGTCAGGAAGGATGAAATCACCCACAATTACCGTGTTAAGATGCGTTCTGTTGTTCCTGATACTATCCCACAACGCACTATCTGCTATAGGTGTAGAGGTGGGAGATCGGTACGTTAATCCTAATCTGGTTTTCAAACCCTCAACTTGGACATCCATAAAAATCACTTCACAGTATCCATAATAACTAGCAGCAGTTACAGTTTCAGCCGATATATGCACTAAGATACAGCATCCACCATGCACCCTATTAGTCCTATCACTCCTGAAAATTTTATACCCCGAGTTTCCAATTATTTCAGAATCTAAGACACTCTCATCAAACCAAGTTTCTGTAATAAAAACAACATCAACATTTTTGGAAAACAATTCAGCTTTTAGTTCATCTAATTTATTTCGAAGACATTGAGCATTTAACAATACGCATTTAGGTTGACAATTTTTCGGCGGAAGCTTAGTACCAGTGCATACTAATTTACCGAGATGACATTTCCTGTTACCTTATCAACAATGGCGCCATTTCTAATAACAGCATTCTTATTCGATAGTCTAGCTTTATTCAGCAGAATCCGAAGTTTTCGATCCTCTTCACGCTGACGATAGGTAAGATCTGCCCGCGACCATATCATTTCCCACCGATCCTTCTCAGTACTTAAGTCCCTGGCGCCAGAAATAAAGGTGGATTTGGCTTCGTTGATCCTGTTGAATTTGACCTTGATAATGCGCGGCTTACCATCCTTCCGTTTCGTTCCGTCCCTGTAGCCATCAATGATACAATTCGGATCAATACTCAGTGCCTCAGCAATTTCCCGAAGTTCGGCTGAATCAGCAGCCCTTGCATCAGCCATTGACAGTTTGGCATTGTCCTCCCCCACCTGCTCAGGGAGACCAAAAAGAACAGCTTTGTTCTTTTTCTCACGAGATTCCAGGACATCCGACATTTCCAGTCTGACCTGGTGGGCAGTGATGGGAGTGGGGCGGGACTCTAGATTCAAAATTCTGGCCAAAACATCCTTCATCATATCCGCCCAGTTTCCCCATGCCAGGTGCGTACCTGGTGAGGCTGGGCGATGAGACGCATGGGGCTTTGAGCACTCATCTTTAGGATATGTATTATTCCATGACACTTCTCTACGTGTATATTTGTGAATAATGTAGCACATTATTTTTACATATACTGTTTCATGTTTAAATATAGAATGCACTAGGAAACTTTATTAAATATTTTATTCTATCACTGTGTCTATAATTATTTCTTTTTTATTTTATATTTTAGATTTCTGGTTTATTCATTTTCTTTTTTGTTGGCCGATCAGTATGCCTAGATCTACCGAAGACCAGTCAGACTCTAGTATTCACTACGAAACTACCTGGGCTTATTCTAGGGATTTTTTTCTTGGGGGGGCTCTTTGGGGAGGGCCCTCGGGGGGCGAGTCATTTTTGGGGGGGGGGCGAAAATTTTTCAAAATTTTTCTAAAAACATGCTAAAAATAGCGCTATTTTTTAGTAACCGCCAAAAAAGTTCGTTTTTAGTGCAAAAATAGTGCTTAAATAGGCAAAAATCTACTAAAAATCTCCGGTGAAGCCGGAAAATTTTTGAAAATTTGGCCTTCTGAGCGATTTTTTCAGGGCAACAGTTGGTACCAAAAGGGGCACCCACTTTTTTTGGGGGGGGGGCGATTTTTGGGGGGGGAACGATTTTTTGGGGGGGAAGGGTGTTTATGGGGGCCCCCCGCCCCCCCCCCAGTAGAATAAGCCCAGACTACTGTTACTGAAGGTTAGCTTTTAACCTTTAGTTTCTTTTCTTTTTTTATTCGGAATGGATGCCAGTTGTTAGTGGGGTACCCCAAGGTTCAGTACTTGGTCCTCTCCTGTTCCTTGTATGTTAATGACTTGCCTGATGTTGTTAATCTCATGAAAGTAAGAATGTTTGCTGATGATGTAAAGTTGTTTGGATCTGTGGGACACTGTTTACATCCGCAACAATATCAGTTGGACCTGGATAGAGTTTTTGATTGGCAAATGCAGCTGAATATCTCTAAATGTGGTACTGTACACTTTGGTAGAAGTAATCCTGAATTTATGTACCAGATTAATGGGGAAAATATAGCAGACTTAAATTCTGTTAAGGATTTGGATGTGAATTTTACCAGTGATTTTAAATTTAAGGAACACATAGCTACTATTAAAGCACATGCATGCAGACGCGTAGGCATTATATTTGCTGTCTTTGAATGTAGAGATTTGGCTTTTATGGTTAAGCTCTTTACGTGTTATGTACGACCGTTATTGGAATATGCATGTCAGATTTGGTCTCCGTATAGTCTTGCTGAAATCGATTTAATTGAAAATGTACAACGTAGTTTTACAAAAAGATTACCAGGAGTTCGCAACTTAACTTATAGGGAAAGACTTGACATATGCAAACTGCAGTCACTAGAACTTAGACGGATGTTATTTGACTTAGAGTTAATGTATAATATTGTTTTCGGCAATATTCGTGGCTTCTTTGTTGTATATTTTACTTATGCTCCCTAGATTGGGACTAGGGGTCACCCATACAAACTCAGGAAAAGTCTGTAGTACTGTTCATGCTCAATCTTTCTTTTTTTAATAGGGTGGTTAATGTTTGGAATTCTTTACCATCCGAAATTTTTGAATCACCTAACGGATCCATCTCGTTCAGAAGTTTCAAATCGAAATTGAAAAACATGGAACCGCTTTTATGGAATTTCATCCGAGGGCGCGCGTTCAGGGAATAAAACTAATTCCTGTGCGCTCTACTTATTTGCATCATTTTTTTGTACGTATATGTACTCAAATTTTTTTTGTTGCCTCATTTTTTGTAC
Organism: Trissonchulus latispiculum; assembly: GCA_030248195.1. Taxonomy (NCBI): domain Eukaryota; kingdom Metazoa; phylum Nematoda; class Enoplea; order Enoplida; family Ironidae; genus Trissonchulus; species Trissonchulus latispiculum. The sequence continues at coordinate 18,195 of JASAND010012236.1, forward strand.
GTATATGTACTCAAATTTTTTTGTACTTACATATGTTCCAGTTTCGTTATGTATTAATATGTTGCTACTAACACGTCTTCTGCCACATGGCCTGAGATAAAGGTCGGCGGAGGTTCTGTCTAACATAGGAACATCGGCACTAGGGATACTGTCATAACCTTGTTAGTGTTTTTGTAAGCCGGTGCATTTAAGTAATAAACGACTTGACTTGACTTGACATAAGTACGTAACCTGTGTGAGCATCGTGTCCTCCACCCTAAAACTATCCTGTCTCGTCTTGCCGACATTACGTAAGTGATAACGCAATAAATAATAATGCCAATATGAGTCTATTTGGCATGCACTCTATATATATTGGTGCGTGTACAAACTTTGCTGCACTTTCCAACCTTTTTTCACCAGACTCATATTAGCATTTTACATGCTTGTCTTTTACAAAAAGGGGAGGGGGGGAGAAAAAAAAGGAGGGGGGGAAAAAAGGGGGGAGGGAGGAGGAAGAAAAAAAGAGGGGAGAAAGAAAAAAGAAGGGAGAGGGAGGAAGGAGAAGGGAGAAAGGAGGGAAAAAAAAGAAGGGGGGGAAGGGGGGGGGGGGAGCGGTTCTGTTAGACGGTGGGGTTTTGTGGTTGTGGTGGTGGTGTTTTAGGTAGTTTTGTCTGTGAGTTCTTTTTTTTGCTTTTCTGGTTTTTTGGTTGTTTTGTTTTTTTTTTTGTTAGTGGTTAGAGGTGTGTTTTGAGGTTGTGGTTTGTTTTTGTTGTGGGTTTTTTTTTTTGGTGTTTTTTTTGGTGGTTGTTTGTTTTTGGTTTACTTTTTTTTAAACCCGAGTAAATCACGCCTTGTTAGTACTATATGTCTTTTATTACATAGACGTGATTTGCCCCGCGGCCGCCCAACCCCAATGCCGCGTCCACATACAACAGGTATTACATCTGCCACGGCGATGCTGATGCATGCAAGCGGCTACGTCGTGACAGGATTAGTAGACAATTATATATAAACTCATACAAAGGCATGAGCGTATATATACACACAGTGACGCAAGGTTGGCAGCCGGGTTTGTACGCTATTAAATATTTAAATAAAATGCGACTGAGAAAAAACAAAATTAAAGTTATTTAGTTTTGAAAGTACACACATTGCGTGAAACCAAATAAATTTTGGCATGCAAAGGACTACTGTCCTTGTAGTGCACGCCCCCGCATAAACTTGTGCAGCTGAGCTTCATGCTTTAACAATTTCGACTTAAATGTGCTCAGAGAAGAACAGGTAACAATACTGTCCGGTAAACAGTTCCAAACATTGCAAATTCTATAGAAAAAGAAATGACTTGCTCTATACTTTTTATATCGCTTAGGTCTAATAGACAAACTATTATGGCCCCTTGTCCCTGCGTCAGGCGAATATGTAAAATAATCATCAAAAGAACAATCAAAGGCATTATACACTATACTATGCATCAAATATAAATCATACATTAACCTTCTCATTTCCAATGATTGTAGGTTGCAACGTTTAAGTCTTTCTTTGTAAGTAAAATTTTCAAGGCCATACAGTCGTTTTGTAAATGCACGCTGTACTCCCTCCACAGCGTCAATGTCTTTAAGCAAACTAGGTGACCATATCTGGGTACAGTATTCCAAAATTGGTCTAACATACGTCACAAAAAGTTTAGTTAAGAGGACTGCATCTCTACTAGAGAAACTGCTAAAAATAATTCCTACTCTCTGGTTTGCCTTAGCTCTAATTTGACTTATATGTTTAGAGAAAGTTAAATCATTACTCATCATTATACCCAGGTCCCGCATAAACTCAGTATCGGACAGAGATTCACCACCCAAAGTATAAACTTGATTATCGTTACTTGATTATCGTCTTATTCTTAATTTACAACTGACAATATTTAGAATTTTACATGTTCCATGTTGACTCATATTCCTTTCTTTGCTCTTTAGGAGCATTTTTAGTTCTTGTACAAAACAATTGGTAATGCTGTTTTTAGTTATAGTTGAAAAAAAAATTAAAACTGCTTATTAAAGCCCTCAAATTCTTAATTTCATCCGATTTTCTTCTTTAATGTCTCCCGATAAATTGTTCTCAAAGTATATACTGGGCTTATTCTATGGAATTTTTCTTGGGGGGGCCCTCGGGGGGCGAGTCATTCTTGGGGGGGGGCAAAACTTTTTCAAAATTTTTCTAAAAACATGCTAAAAAAATAGCGCTGTTTTTATAGTACGTAATTCCCAAAAAAAGTTCATTTTTAGTGCAAAAATAGCGCTTAAATAGGCAAAAATCGACTAAAAATCTCCGGCGAAGTCGGCAAATTTTTTAAAATTTGGCCTTCCGAGCGATTTTTTCAGGGCAAAAGTTGGTACCAAAAGGGTACCACCCACTTTTTGGGGGGGACGATTTTTGGGGCGGGGAAGGGTGTTTATGGGGGCCCCCCCCCCACTAGAATAAGCCCAGAAGTAGATACTAGTTTCAGTTCCAAAATAAGAAAACTGCACACAAATAGTCTGCCAATTATCAGTCTAACAGTGGCTTTACGATTGGTAGACTGATAGGTCCGTTTTAACAGTGTAAACCTAACTCTGTTTGGTTTTATGCAACAAACACTGTTAAAGTCACTGATAGTTTCACTGATATTTATCAGTTAACAGTGGACTAACAGTGTTAGTTTTTATGCAACAGAAACAACTGTTAGCCCCTGGTGAAACTATGGAGGAGGGTCGGGCGGTCGGCCTCTCCGTGGGGGGTGTCACAGGGGGGCAAACTGTAGCCTGGTAAACCTACCCCTCCCCAATTATATACACCTATGCCCCAAATCGCCAAATCTCCGTTACATCTATGATTAGAGGGGTCTCCAGAAAATGTTGGGGCGGGGAGTTTCCCCACCCCAAATTTCCGTTACGCCTATGGGCATAGATGTGTTTAGGGGAGGGGAAATTGGCAAAAAGTTGGGGGAACATATTTATGGTTTTTGACAATTATTGGCGACCTACCTCCGCCTCCCTCCGGCCGAACATCCCAGGTTTATTTGCCCATTCACCACTTCCGAAAAGTGTTGGCCCCACTAAGAAATGCCAGCCGGATCTACTCACTGTACAGTTTTAGATTGTACAGTACAGTTGAAATCGCGCAGAATTTTTGAGGGGTGTAAAAGGCTCAGTGCGGCCCTTGGAGACCCGTTCGAGCTCCGTGCCAGCTAAATACTCAACCAAACTGGACAATTTTGGTATCGTTGGAATCTACACGACGAGTACTACAAGTCGCAAAAAAGTTTTGGTCAAAATTTCCAACTTTGAAAATTTTCGCTTCCGGACAAGTTAGGTCCGTTTGTTTTTTTTTCCGTGTAAGTCACGCTTGGAAAAATGCAATTTTCTGTCGCAGTGTTAGAACGATCTGGGCATTTTCAGCAGGTGAAGTTTGGTTTTTCCGAAGGTATATATCCCGAAAGTGAACCTTTTTGATATTTTTCGCTGCCCGGCCCGGCCAGCCACCCGTACGGCCGGCCAAAAGTGGTCTTGGCGCTAAAATGGCCAAAAATGGCCAATTTTTTGTCAAAGCTACAGAACTCAGGGAAGACGCTAGAGAGACGCGGTTTGTTGCATAAGGATCTACGGAAGGGTTTATATGTCCTAACGAGGGCGATTTTTGATATCTGGCCAGGATCGTTCTGGCGGCCGGCCCAAATTTGGTCCAGCCAAATAGCCATTTTCGGAAAATTTCCCAACTCCACAGGAAATAGTCAAAAATAGGCCTAAATATGCTGTTTTGGGCCATATAGTGGGACGCATATAAAGGTTATCGGGGTCGCTGAACACGATGAGCATAGTCGCAGCTCTGTGTGGTGCTGCTATCGTGCTGTACTATTATGCAGCAACCGTAGCACGCTGCCTGTAGACTTACTGTAAACGGCTAAACATATGAAACTTTGTGAAAATTATGTCTGTAGTAAGGGGGAACTGTTGCTATGTTAGTTGGTGCATTCTCTAGCTTCCACCGTGCTGTATGTGCTGCCCCAAACACAGCACCTTCGATAACAAGTTATTCATTCGTCACTGGTATTTGAAATTCGGCATACAGATAGTTTAGGACATGACAAACTATTATAGATACGTTTCGTATACTTATTACGATGTTACTATGTGGTTGCGCTGCAGCGGAGTGCTGCAGAAGTACAGCACGGCCTATAACTAACTACAGAAAACTTGCAATCGTCTGAAATTTTGCACACAAGTGCGGCAGAGCATTGCAAATCGTGCCGTATGAGTTTCCTTCACCGACAGTAAAGTTTGCATCTGGTTGCGCTGCAGTAGAGTGCTGCTGAAGTACAGCACGGCCTATAACTAGTTACAGCTAAGTTGCAATCGTCCGAAATTTTGCACACAAGTGCGGCAGAGCATTGCGAATCGTGCCGTATGAGTTTCCTTCACCGACAGTAAAGTTGGCATCTGGTTGCGCTGCAGTAGAGTGCTGCTGAAGTACAGCACGGCCTATAACTAGTTACAGGTAAGTTGCAATCGTCCGAAATTTTGCACACAAGTGCGGCAGAGCATTGCGAATCGTGCCGTATGAGTTTCCTTCACCGACAGTAAAGTTGGCATCTGGTTGCGCTGCAGTAGAGTGCTGCTGAAGTACAGCACGGCCTATAACTAGCTACAGGTAAGCTGCAATCGTCCGAAATTTAGTATACAAGTTCGGAAGAGCATTGCAAATTGTGTTTTATGAGTCTCCTTCACTGACAGTAAAGTTTGCATTTGGTTGCGCTGCAGTAGAGTGCTATATGTTATATACAGGACAGCAACTAAAACTATTGCAGCCATGGGTTTGGGTACTGGATGTTGGATTTCTGTCAAAATAGAGAAAAAGGAAGAACTTGGAACTTTTCAAGCTTCTTTGTTCTGTACTTTCGGTTGACTATTAATGATTGGCGGAATTTTTAAAGTTTCTTTCACACAGCTTTAACGTTTTTGCTATTTACTGAGAACCTTAAAAATGAAATAGGACAAGAATAAAAATGCTCCGGTGGAGCATGAAAAATGCAATATGGGTGACATTAGGTTGTAAATGGACAGAGGACTAGGTTTTAAAACGTTAATATGGGAGGGGCAGGTTGTAAATGCCAGGAGGACTAGGTTAAAAGCGCACTAATATGGACCAGCTTCGCTGAACAACCCATATTCGCGGTCACTCATGCTCCACTCCACATGACATACGAGTAAGATCTGCATTCTTCAGCTTTCAAAGCAAGCGGGACGATTTTGAAATATTAAAGCTTATTCCAAATAAACAATGCAGTTCTGGTAGAAAGGTGTTCAAGGTGTTTTTTCTGCAGTGTCAGCGCAGAATCTTGTATTAAGTTGATGCGAAAAGCAGTTGACATTATGTACGTGTATTATTAAGTTGTATAATAAGGAGCACGACACATATATATACTTGCAGGCCATGCTGACAAATCGTACAATTTTCTGAAGAACTGTTAATATCAACAGCAAGCAGCAGCCGATAGAAACTCTGGACAGTTTTCGCGAATATGGGTTGTTCAGCGAAGCTGGTCCATATTAGTGCGCTTTTAACCTAGTCCTCCTGGCATTTACAACCTGCCCCTCCCATATTAACGTTTTAAAACCTAGTCCTCTGTCCATTTACAACCTAATGTCACCCATATTGCATTTTTCATGCTCCACCGGAGCATTTTTATTCTTGTATATATATATATATGAGTTGATGATGAGTTAAATTGTTAAATTTCAATTCGAATGATAACTAAGGAACTATATAAAGTCTGCCCCTGCTAAGTACCCCTCTGGGCCTGATAACACTCCTATTTTTTACAAGACACTTAATTCCGTCATTGCTAAACCGCTTGCAATTCTATTTAACAAATAAGAATTTGATATTTGTGTGCTCAGAAGGACGAGACGAGTCGATTGGTACCAATATTTTATGTTATTTTGAGTTTAGTATATATTAATGCAAAATTTCATGAGGGAAGGGATATATAAATCTTTGAACATTTTGTTTAAGAAGATGTTTCTCACACCAAATCTTCCACTAATTTGGAAACCAACTCATGCAGCCGAAATAGCGACAGCTGGGGTGATCAGAAAAAGAAAGCTTTATTATTAAATAAGAAATTTAAAGATGCCACCGAAGAAGTCTCAGCAGGTACGGTATATAACATACAGGCAGGGGCGCACCCAAGATTTTGAAAAGGGGGGGTCGAGCCGAAAAAAATTTTTTGCCTTCGCCTGACACGTTTACGCTGGGGGGGGGGGGGGGGTGGCGGTGGCGAAGTTTTCAACAAAGAGTTCGTTTTGGGAGCCACGAAAATTACGAGATTTGGGAGTCGTCGCCTGCCGACGCTGGCCCGGGGCGGAGCCCCCCAGAAGTTTAGAACATTTTTTGAAATTTTGAAAAAAGTTGTAATGGAAATCTTTAAAAAGATTTCAAAAAAGCTGAGAAATTCTTTGACATAATGGCAAAGTTTGTATTGGAAAGCTTGAAAAGATTTGAATAAAAAAGCTCTGCGAGGCGCATTGTTAAAATCGATATAGAATTAGTGCCGCAGGCGCGAAATATTAAAAAAACATGACGTAGAAAAGCAGGCACGCACTTTTTTGAAATCGAGATAGAAAAGTACCGCAGCCGCGGAAATTCAGTAAAATGGAGATAAGCAGAACCGCCGCAGGCGAAGAAAATTGAGATAAAAAAGAGCTGCAGGTTCCACAACGTTGTAAACGTTAATACATAACGCTGCAGGCCCGAAAAATTTTGAAAAATTCAGTTAGAAAAGCGCCAAAGGCGAGAAAAATTTTAAAAATCGGGATAGAAAAGCGCCGCATGCGAGAAAAAATTTTAAAAAATCGATAGAACAAGTGCCGCAGGCGAGAAAAATTTTAAAAATCGAGATAGAAACGCGCCGCAGGCGACAAAAATTTTAAAAAATCGGGATAGAAAAGCGCCGCATGCGAGAAAAATTTAAAAAATCGGGATAGAAAAGTGCCGCAGGCGAGAAAAATTTAAAAAATCGAGATAGAAACGCGCCGCAGGCGACAAAAATTATAAAAATCGAGATAGAAAAGCACGGCAGGCGCGAAAAATTTTCAAAATTTTTAATTTTATGCACTAAAAATAGCTCAAGTTTTGCTTTCTCACCGAAAATTCCCGGGGAGGTCGGACAAAAAGGGGTCGGAACCTCCAAAAAAAACCCCTTCCCTGGGTGCGCCCATGCATACAGGTATATACAAATTGTATTTCTGCGTTACTTAGTTGCTTAACTTTAGTGTACAAACTGGTCACGATTTAG
>JASAND010012237.1:0-13928 GCA_030248195.1 Trissonchulus latispiculum
CCCTGGGCGAGGAACCACGGGCGCCATGCAGCCCGAGGGTCACATCCGTCGGTTTCGGCGATATGCTCATCGTTTTCAGCGACCCCGATTTCCTATATATGGGCACCACCAAATGGCCGAAAATAGCTGTTTTGGGGACTTTTCCCAACTTTGACCCTGGGCGAGGAACCACGGGCGCCATGCAGGTTCATGGTTATGCTAACAAGATAATAATAGGTAAAGGTTACCACCATAAGCCATGTGAAAAATCCGTTGGACACAAAATTGTACAAAAGTTTAAAGGACGAACACAACAGAAAAAAAACCACACATACAAAGTGGTCAGAAAAGTCGATTTTTTCAAAGTTCATTTTTTCCGGGCAAGTTTGGTATCATTCGAAACCTCTTGGCCTGGAGATTTCAGAAATGCAAATTTTGGCTCTCAACTCCTTACCGTTAATTAGTTTTGCTTAATTAACGTTTTCAAAGGCTGCATTTGACCGTTTTAGCTCATATTATGGGGTGCTCTCCGAGCTACCCCATGATTAATCGAGTACTTTACGATGGTAACATTTTTACCCCTCCCGGACCTGTAATTAGCTGGTACCAGGCCAACACGGTCTCCAGGGGTCCGCGCAGACGCCTTTACACACATATTATATAGGGGCGCTATCGCCCCCCTACATACATAATATATTTATGCTATACCACAATAGGTGACTCCTCTTCGCTAAATTCTGTGAAAGACTACTAAATGGTGCCATGCAAGAGTAAAACGGAGACGTTACCGGTTCAAGTCAGCAACCGTTTCCTGGAGGTCCATATTAGGCTTGTCTCTCAGAACTTTCAACCACATACGTATATATATCCCTAACGTGGTTGCGAGTGCTGTGGTAGGATAGATGAGGAGCAGGGGCGGATCCAGGGGGGGGGCGGCCGCCCCCCAGACCCCCCCGGTGAAAACATTTTACCGCCCCCCGTCAAAAAATCCTGGATCCGCCATTGAGGAGGAGTCTTAGATTTTTGATGAAAAATATATACAATTTTTCAAAAGTGGTCAGATTTGATATCAAACGAAACCCTTAAGCGAGTTCATTAACTTTTGTCATAGAACCACATACCCAAAGTGACTGTAGAGTGCTGTAGATTATTTATTTTATGTACTGTTACAGATATTTTATACGCTGAAACAGCTCAATTTGTGCTTTCTCTCCAAAAATTCCCCAGAGGCTGGCATTTTTAGTGGGGGGGCCGACTTTTCGGTTCCGGCACTTTTCGGAAGCCCCCACCCACTTTCAAAACCCTAAAGAATGCAAAAAGAGCTAGAAAAAATCCCATTTTAATATGCGGGAAAAAACCCACCTCCAGTGTGGGCACTGGGCAGCTATATAGGATTTTAATAGCCTATCTTGAAGAGCGTCCAAAATAACCCTAGAGGCTGTATTATTGTTGCTCCAGCTGCTTCCCTGCAAATTTTTGAGGACTTTGAAATTATCGAAAATTTTGGTCTGTCCAAGTGCCAAAATTTGACAAATTTTGCCGGGCCACCCAGAAGACCTAGACCAAAGCGGATTATATGTGTGTGTAGGGCATCTGTTGGGCTTCATGATGATATATGTCACACTGCTCTAACCCCTCCGGTGCGACCTGGAGGAGACCTAGAGTTGGCGGGAAAAAACCCACTCTTCAAAATTGAATATTTTTCTAACCGTTAGCAGGAAAGGTCAAACTAATACATACATTTGTTTAATAGAGCCTATAGATTAAACTGGTATAGGTTTTACCTACCTGGGTTCGTTCTGTTGTGGGTGCTCCAGGGGCTCGAAATCGGACATGGCGCCATTTCAAGCCAAAATTTCAAGTTTGACCAAAACTGCTTATTTTTGCAGTAAAATGGGTCTAGTTTGGCTCTAAATACAAGAAAAACGCGTTTTCTACACTATAGGATGCTTAAACTGGCGAAAATAAACAATTTTTAAAAATTTCCAGAATGCCTATGTTTAGGTGTTAAACATACTAAATTTTCAAAATTCAATTTTTTCTGAAATTTTTCAAAAATGTTGGTATTTTTCGATGTAGACCTACTAAAAACAACCCGCTCTTTCGAATGGCACCGTCAAAATTGTTCTGGCACGCTTCCAGCAAAAAATCCGGGTGGTTTTTTCCCCGCATTGGGTTTTTATTCCCGACACGGAAAACTTTAATTTCTCCATAACGGCAGGGCCTAGAGAGACAAACTATATATATACGTCATTCGAAAGCTTAGGGCAAACCCTAATTAAATATAGTATCAAAGTCGTGCTAGCCCAAACCAGTCGAAAGTTCTGGTCCAAGAATGAAAAAGTGGTTTTTTTCCCGCTTTCCCGCTTCCCATATAGTTTTAGTCATTTTGACGTTCTGAACCTAAAAATATTTTAAAATTTTCGATATTTTTATCAAAAGTTGGGTAATTTTTCATTACTTTGTCTGGAACGTAATCGGATATCCGGATATCCAGTGCCCATCACTACTGCTAATGTTTCTAGTTTCGTTGGCGTGGTAATGTACACATTATAAGATTTCAAACGGTGCTCTTTCCAACCCCAAAATTGCTCAAGTTGTAGCGTTTCAAAAATCACTACACAAAAGGATACCACCACCTTAGTTTTACAACCTCACCATCAAGGCCGCACCCAGGGGGGGGGGGCTTCAAGGGGTCTAGACCCCCCCTTTTGGGATGACATAATGGAAAATTTTTGCTATTTTTATGGCAGCAACACCTATTTTTAAAAAATTTTCGCACCTTCGGCGAGATAATTCACTGTTTGCAAGAAATATATAAAGGTCCAATGTACTGTTTTTGGGCAAAAATGCAAAAATTCTTCAACTTCTGGGTGGCTCCGCCGTTTGACCCCCCGTTGCGTTTTATCTTGGACCCCCCCCCCCCGTTTTCAAAATCCTGGGTGCGGGCCTGCTCACCATACCACTTTCCATTTTTATTTCTTGTATATGTCGAAGCCAAATAGACAATTCTGCCAGATTGTCACATTGTATGTTGTATAGCATAAAATTAAGATATATAGGAATGCCAGATAGGAAAATAAGACTGAAACACCTTTATTTTACTATCTGGCTCTGGCAGAAAGTAAAATTGCCAGATAGACAAATGCCTTGAAATTTACACCAGATAGCAAAATTCAAACACAGAGAACAGTGAAATCCAATTAAGTGTCAAAGTGACAAATAATTATGGTATTCAATAAGAACATATTGGCAATGTCATTTTTATGAGTGCTAAGATATCAAACTTATACCTATATACGTATAATTTATTTCACGATTCAAAATCCGTTTTCCTAAAAACGGGAAAGTTTTGAATTTTTTCAAATATTAAACAGTTTTGGTCAAGTAAGACTGAATTAAACAAATAAAATAAAATGGGATAAAATGGGCTAAAAATGCTGAAAATACAGTATAAATAACTTGTTTTCCACACACATATTATACTGCTATAACTAACTAAGCTTAATATTATTGCTACAAAAAGCACCAAAGCAGACGATTTTTGACCAAAAATCCTAAAAATTTGGCATTTTCTGGGCATCTTAGGGTGAGTGAGGGGAAGCCCAAAACTTGGGGAGGGAAACGAGTGTGGGGGGAACCCAAAAAGTGGGGGTGCCCCATCCCCAGTAAAGAAACCCCACGGCAGGTAGAATTCACTTCGAGCCCGCTTGCTGGTGAGCTGTCGCGAGGCCACTCCACAGAAATGAAGCTTGATTAACCCTTCATGTACCCCGGTATTTTCTGAGATACATTTTTCTCTGCCCCTGGCACCTGGCCCCTATAGCAAATGATGCACGAGAAATACAATGAAAATAATTAAATTGCTCTATCAGCTGTCCGTTGCAAGATACGCTTGATTTTTTGACATGTATTTTTGGAGAGTCATCTGTATTTTACCCTTGTATCTCCTGTGCTACATTTGCTACCTCAGCTTAAAAATTTTGAACTAAGTGCTATTCAATTTTCATTCCTTCTGAATTTATCAGAGAGGACAGAATAAAACGTTCTGAGCACTGTCCTCAGTTATTTACTAAACACAATTACTGTTAATGTAGTCAGTTCATCAGCTTGTGCCTTCAGTTCGGATCGAGACTCAATTAGTTAAGTATCATCATGCATTATTTTACTGAAAAGCGGAAGATCAGTATAACGAAAACGACACCAGTAGGTAAAATCCGTAGAATCCGTATATTTGTTTAGCAGAAAGATTACTTCTTGTAAATAAAAGAGATCTGTTTTCCTCCAAACTTTATATATAGATAGGAATAGGAAACATACAATTTCCAAGCCTGTTTAGGAAGTGCCCGCCGGGACTTGAACCCGGGACCCCCCAGACTCGAAAGCCTGGTTGCTCTGCCACTGAGCTACGGCCACTCATCATGAAGGAACAGGATTGAAAATATTTGTTGTTTGGTTTTCAGGTTGGAAGAAAACAGATCAAAAAGTACAAACCTTTTCATGAATAATGAAAAGATGAGACTTGTAGGTTTTAGAACTGCGAAACCGGGAAAATTTGACTGTTTTAAACTTATAAACTTTATACGCCAGCATGTAGGGCTTGATCTGTACTTTCTATACCACCAGAAAACAATCTGCATTTAGTATATATATATACTTCAAACGGACTAGCCTCAATATCTATATATAGGCCATCTCCCTGGGCTTATTCTAGTGGGGGCGGGGTGGCCCCCCCCCCATAAACACCCTTCCCTCCAAAAAAGTGGGTGTCCCTTTTGGTACCAACTTTTGCCCTGAAAAAATCGCTCAGAAGGCAAAATTTTCAAAAATTTTCCGGCTTCGCCAGAGATTTTTAGTCGATTTTTGCCTATTTAAGCGCTTTTTTGCACTAAAAATGAACTTTTTTGGGGATTACTATAAAACAGCGCTATTTTTAGCATGTTTTTAGAAAAATTTTGAAAAATTTTCGCCCCCACCCAAGAATGACTCGCCCCCCGAGGGGCCCTCTACCCCCAAGTGGGGTAAACTGGCTTATCTTCGGATTACATATCTCAGCTAGAATGGAATGAGAGCGTATATATACGTATACGTACGTACAAACTTGGTACTACCAAGGAGAGGATGTTTAAGAACGTTTATTGCATAAATGTTATAACTGCTAGGGATGGTCCTGGAGGGCAGCCCTGTCGTCGCGATTTGAAGGTAAGAAAAGCAAACAGGAAAAACAGAAAAAAGGCATGCCAACAAAATTTCGCGAGTGCGTATACGTACGTATATTTCCAACGTTTTTACCTGATTTTTGGATAGAAAAAGTTTAAAATGTAGTGCGAGTTTAGCAAAAAATTTTTATTTTCCCCTCAAAAAGGGTATATAAACCTTTAAAAACTTTCTTATTTCTGCAAAATGAAAAGAATTAAAGAACGATTTCATCTAAAAAGTAAAAAACACCCTTCCCCCCCAAAAAAGTGGGTGCCCCTTTTGGTACCAACTTTTGCCCTGAAAAAATCGCTCAGAAGGCCAAATTTTCAAAAATTTTCCGGCTTCGCCGGACATTTTTACTCAGTTTTTGCCTATTGAAGCGCTATTTTTGCACTAAAAATGAACTTTTTTGGCGATTACTATAAAAATAGCGCTATTTTTAGAACAAGAATGACCCCCCAAGAATGACTCGCCCCCTGAGGGCCCCCCAAAGAGGCCCCCCAGGAAAAATTCCCTAGAATAAGCCCTCTCCCCCAAGTGGGGTAAACTGGCTTATCCCTCCTTGGCAATTTTTTATAGGGGAGGGGGCTGTGAACCAGCAGGTGAAGTTTGGTTTTTCTGAACGTATATATATACCCCGAAAGTGAACCTTTTTGATTTTTTCCCTGCCCGGCCCGGCCAGCCATCTGTACGGCCGGCCAAAAGTGGACTTGGCGCTAAAATGGCCAAAAATGGCAAATTTTTTAGGGAAGACGCTAGAGAGACGTGGTTTGTTGCATAAGGATCTACGGAAGGGTTTATATATATACTAGAGGGAAAAATGCCCTAGACGGGCATGCAGTGGCTAGAATAGGGAAAGAAGGAAGTAGTGATGGGCACCGGATATCCGCCTATTTTGCGTTAACGGATATCCGGATATCCGGTTATCCGCCTATTCCAAACTTAACCTCAAGAAAATTTTTCGATTTTGCAGTTAAATTTTCAATTTTTCTGTCAATTTTTCGGCAGGCTGTGAATGTGTATCATGCAACCAAGCCGCAACCTTCGTTTCAAAAATATTTTCAGAGGAATTTTTAAAAAAGCATATATATATTTTAAAACTTTTGAAATTTTTGTCAAACATTTGCTAATTTTTCATTGTTTTGACTGAAATGTACACGGATATCCGGATATCCGGATATTTTTCTCAAATCGGATATTATCCGGATATCCGGATATCCAGTGCCCATCACTAGAAGGAAGGGCGGAAAAATGCCAATATAATTGACAGTCGGCGCTGAAAATTATAGAAACTAGATTCAGCGCCAAATAGGAAAAGCAGTCGGCGCTGAAAATTATAGAAACTAGACTCAGCGCCGAATAGGGAATGCAGTCGGGTAGCGTGGAACAGGCAATTCCTCCGTGCATCCTATTCGCGTGAACTGCTCTGCACTACCCGAGAACGTGGTATATATATATATATATATATATATATATATATATATATATATATACTGCGTTTGAAATGAGGCAGGATACAATATCGTTTGTGTAAGCAAAATCTGCTTTTGAAGAGTAGAAAGTTCGTTGTTGATTATGGATCATGAACTAACGCAGTTAACATTAGGCGTCATTATGTGAACGAAATGTGGTGTAGCTAGCTAGCTTTGTTCTTTAACATAAAGTTAAAGCCGGAGCTGCTGTCTTCTGCCTTAAGTACATAAAGTATATACATTGTCTATTAGTAGTAATAGTTCCAACTGGAAATACGTACTCTGTTACGCATTTGGACTTTTAATAATTTCACTCTTAATAGTAGTCTAAAATAAATTAAAAGTGTCATTGATCGTTAAAAATGTTGTGTTGGAAAAGCCGATAAAAGTATGTGCCAAAACGAAATCTTAATCTTGTCTATATTGGGACATTAAAACGCGATGGCAGTAGATATTCTACTGTCGCGAGGCTCAACTAAGTCTAAATCAAAATGTAGACTACCCAGGAACAGTTTCAAGTTTGCAGTTTGAGATAAAATTGTACGAGAAAGTAGCCGCTCATATCAGCATATTTTAATTCATGCGAGTAGGTATAAAACCCAGTCACAGTTAATCAAATTATCTTATCGTAGGTAACATTATTCGAGAAATGAACCGTTGAGCTGGATATATCGCAATTCACGCGAATAGGATGGACGGAGGAATTGCCTGTTCCACGCTACCCGACTGCATTCCCTATTCGGAGCTGAGTCTAGTTTCTATAATTTTCAGCGCCGACTGCTTTCTCTATACGGCGCTGAATCTAGTTTCTATAATTTTCAGCGCCGACTGCTTTTCCTATTCGGCGCTGAATCTAGTTTCTATCATTTTCAGCGTCGACTGTCAATTATATTGGCATTTTCCCGCCCTTCCTTCTTTCCCTATTCTAGCCACTGCATTCCCGTCTAGGGCATTTTTCACTCTAGTTCCTTGCATTTTGCCGCTGTAGAGCTTTTATTCACAGGCTTAATAAATAAAATGAATAAACTGACGTAAAAATGATTTGAAAAAACCAGACAGGATATATATATATATGTATTGTAAGTACGTTAGGGCATTTTTTGTCATTTGTACGGAGCATTACCTGTTGGAAAATTTTGGAGCATTTTGAAAACAAGTTGACGGGGAGCCGAAGGCCCGGCGGGGGGGTTATAGCGCAGCGTGGAGGATAACATTTGAAAAACGCAATTGTTTTGCATCAGAACACGTTTAAGGTTTATCTGAAAATAGGAAGAGGGGGGTCGAACTCCCACGGGGGGGGGGCGTCGCGCTGCGCGGGGTACGAAAAAAATGAAAAACGCAACTGTTTCTGCATCAGAACACGTTTACAAAGGTTTATCGGAAAACAGGAAGACGGGGGGCCGACCTACCACCGGGGGGGGGCGTCGCGCTGCGTGGGCTACGGAAAATATAAAAACGCAATTATGTCTGCTTCAGAAAACGTTTAGAAAAGGTTTTCCGGAAAACAGGAAGACGGGGGCCGAACTCCCACCGGGGGGGTCGTCGCGGTGCGTGGGATAGGGACAATTTGAAAAACGCTATTGTTTCCGAACGCACGTGTACGTTAGCGACTTTTACAAAGGTTTGTCGGAAAACAGGAAGAGGGGGGCCAAATGCCCACCAGGGGGGGTCGTCGCTCTGTTGACCGGCCCTCACCCCTGACCAGGGCGCCACAGCTCGCTAGGGACACTTTAGAGGGGTCCTCCAATGGCAAAAAATGTTCGTCTCACCATGGGCTTTCATTTGATACCAAACTTGGCCATTTTTGGAAAAAATCGATTTTGGGCCATTTTGGGCCGGTCCGGACCCTGGCCAGGGCGCCACAGGCCGCTGGATCCACTTTGGAGGGGTCCTCCAATGATAAAAATTGATCGCCTCACCAAGGGCTTTCATTTGATACCAGACTTGGCCAATTTTGGAAAAATCGATTTTGGGCCATTTTGGGCCGGTCCGGACCCTGGCCAGGGCGCCACAGCCCGCTAGGGCCACTTTAGAGGGGTCCTCCAATGACAAAAATTGTTCGCCTACCAATGGCTTTCATTTGATACCAAACTTGACCACTTTTGAAAATTTTGATTTTGGGCCATTTTGACCCCGGACCACGGTCCGGACCCCTGGCCAGGGCGCCACAGGGGTCCGGGCGAAACCTACCTTAGCCTATGCTATAGTCCATCTCTGCCCCACCCCACATGCCAAATATGAACAACCTGCGCAGTTCGCACTGTGGACCTTCTGTATACGAGGCTTAAGTTGGAGTTGCGACACGGTTGGCCCCAGCACCATAAGGGTGCCCCCCAGCCCCATGGATAGGTCCTAGAGCAAAACTAATGGGCCATTTAGATTCACCAGGGGTTTCTATTCGAATACAAAACCTCAGCCCAGCAGCTCTTATGTGTAGGGCTCCACAGTCCGTAGGCCCAGACCCCCCTTTTACACACTAACTTTGGACCCATGGCCAGAAAATCAGTTGCCAGATCCAAAATTCATATATATAGCCTGTCACCATCAGGCCTCAAGAAGACCCGAACAGAAGGATCTCCGAAAAAATCGAAATCCTGCTATCTACACACACCTATAGGGAGGTCCTACCTGGTCCCCAGAAATGGGGGAAAAGTTGTTCAAAAAACCCCATACGGTATAGGAAATCGAAGACCTCCGACCTCCAGAGGGGGGGGTACAAAAAAACAGGAAAGTCGTGCGTTGAAAAATTCAATCTTCCATATCTCAAAAACGGCTCGGCCGGTTTTGCTTAAATTTGCAGAGCATGGACCCCTCGTGAAGGGGTTTCTACTGGTACAATATAAAGGCTCTAGCTCAACTCCTCCGCCGGCAACAGGGGAAACTATGTTCCAACACTGCGCAATACGCCTTTTTCCCTATTCTAGGTAGTGACGCTGACGCGCACTACCTGATATGTCCTAACGAGGGCGATTTTTGATATCTGGCCGGGATCGTTCTGGCGGCCGGCCCAAAGTTGGTCCGGCCAAATAGCCATTTTGGAAAAGTTTCTAAGTCCCAACTCCACAGAAGATAGGCATAA
Source organism: Trissonchulus latispiculum (assembly GCA_030248195.1). Taxonomy (NCBI): domain Eukaryota; kingdom Metazoa; phylum Nematoda; class Enoplea; order Enoplida; family Ironidae; genus Trissonchulus; species Trissonchulus latispiculum. The sequence continues at coordinate 9,730 of JASAND010012237.1, forward strand.
ATATGCAGTTTTGGGCCATTAGTGGGACGCATATAAGGGTTATTGGGGTCGCTGTAGTTGGCTAGAGTTACTGTAAACGACTAAACATATGAAACCTAGTGAAAATTATGTCTGTAGTAAGGGGGGGACTGTAGCTATGTTAGTTGGTGCACTCTCTAACTTCCACCGTGCTGTATGTCCTGCCCCAAACACAGCACCGTCGATAACAAGCTATTCATTTGTCACTGGTATTTGAAATTACTTTTGCAAAATTTTGGCGTGGTTGGGCCAAAAACTGTTTTTATAGGTGTCATTTTCAAAATGAATAAAATGAGAGCAGGAGTGAACCAAATGACTTGATCTTTGCATACGTAGGTAAGAAAGAGTCTCGCTTTCTGCTGCTATGTTTTGGAGCTCATGGCTCCAACCCTTGGTCCAGGAGGCGGGTGGGTTTTTCCCCCCAAAAAGGGGGTGGGTTTCCCCCCCATGGCTATATATAGTCGGTTCCCAAAAAAAAACCAGTTGACAGTTTTTTGCTCCAAACTTTTGCAGGGTGACGTGGGACAGCCCAACTAGGGTGCATATGCATAGGGCTCGGTCCGACACATATGCCCACCTATAGCCCCTAGCCTGCCTCCCTGGCAATCCTGAGTAATTAAAAAATTTTGGTGGTTTTTTTGGGGAACGATTCCCAAAAAGAACCAGCGTTCCCAAATAAAAAACCACCCTCTTTACTACTGGCAGAGAAGAGGCAGGGCAAATCTAATAATGAATTATCCTGGCTACCTGATCTTCGGTTCCACGGAGTTGACGGTAGCCGGCCTGCAGCGGTGACAGTCGTCCTTCTGATTCGAGCACATACTGTAGTCGGGCCTTGATTACAGATTCCACCAGTTTAGCCATGGAACTGGTGAGACTAACCGGTCTGTAGGATGCCAGTTGATGCGCTGGTTTTCCCTTCTTCAGGATTGGAACAATGTTTGCCCTTCTCCAGCTGGTCGGTACTTCGCCGGAGATCCAGGAGATATTGATGATTTTTAGAAGGTACTGTTTGCCTGCTGCTGGTAGTTGCTGGAGTAATTCGTTGCTGATATCGTCTGGTCCAATTCCTTTCCCCTTTTTCAGCTTCCGCAAGGCCAGATCCAGCTCCGTTTCTGTTTCTGTTTCCGCCAGATCCAGGCTTTCTCGTCAACATTTTCAACAATTTGCCAACTGCGCCAGAATATATAGTGTGTTAAAAAATTTTCTAATTTAGAACCATATATACATGCGCAAGTGGGTGTACTGATACACCCTAATTTGACTTTTTCCTAGACAAAATTTCTGGGGGGGGGAAGTCTGCCCCCCCCAGGTCTGAAGGGGGGCACAGATTCCTGGGGGGGGGGAATGTTTTCGAAAATGCTTATAAAATAGCTATTTTTTGCTGCTGAGTTAAAAAAATTAACTACTTTTAACTTAAATTTAAGCTTAAAATAAAAAATGCCTAAAAATTCGGCGAAGCCGGAAACATTTTTGAAAATTTACCCTAAAAACCCTATTTTTCTGTTGACTTCTGAAGTCCGGGGGGCCGATAGGCCCTAATCCTGGAGGGGGCGACCCAAGTCTGTGGGGGGAACCAATTTCTGGGGGGGGGGAGGCTCCACCCCCCCCCCCCTGTAGCAAAAAGCCAGCTAATTTCTGAGGGGACCGCGCAGTGCGCAAGCAAAACCAGGGGGACCGCGCAGCGCGAGCACTGTTCTTGATGTCAAATTAACACAAAAGAGCAAAGCTTAATGTAGATAGTAACCATTGACATGTACGACTATACAGCTGTGACATACAGTATCATTGTACACAGTGATTGCATATATGGATCGCCTTGTTATGCCCGACTGACCTGATTGTGGGAATGTGGGAAAGTTGAGCAAATTAGCAGGAATAAACTATTATGAATGATAAAACAACAATTCTGTCATATGTAAACAGTTTTTATGACACTGGCAAGCAGATTACGATGTGCGAATTGAGTGCAAACGGAGTGAGAAATTGAAGACAGGGTTGCACATAAATGTTCTGTTATACGTACGTATATATATATTTTGAAAATGTCGCGATAGTTGCTATTCTACCTATACGTTCCCTCGTCACGCCAGCAGCCCCCCCGTCTGGCTTTTTCCTAGGCAAAAATTTCTGGGGGGGAGGAAGTCTGGGGGGCGGTCCCCCCCCCAGATCTGGGGGGGCACGGATTTCTGGGGGGGGGGGAGAAAATTTTTTAGAAAAATGCTTAAAAAATAGCTATTTTTTGCTACTGAGCTAAAATATTAACTATTTTTAACCTAAATTTAAGCTTAAAATAGCTAAAAAATGCTTAAAAAAATCACTCACAGACATATGTACTAAACTCGATGTGCTCTACAATTTGCGCATGAAATCTGCGCAGGATCTGCGCAGGATTTTGCGCAGCTTATTTTACACTGTCTCCAGCCACTTTTCACACATATTATACATATATAGGGGTCGCTGCCGCGACCCCTATGATATATATAAATGTATGCAGTTGCAGTTTGCTTAGAGTATTATGCAGTAACTTTTTAAGTGAAGACATAAAATGTTTTTACCCAAATCTGTTCAAAGCCGGAGCAATTGGCCCCATATGAATAGGTGGGACGTATTCGTACACTCCGACTGGACCAGTTTTCAGAACCCTTTGTGGCGCAATCATTGTGGAGCGTGTGGATACTGTGCTGCCAGAGTTGTAGTTCTGCACATGCAGCGTGTCCTCCTTGCTGTCGGGTACAAGAACCTGTGCAGCTTGTTGACTCTGGGGTCTGTCGTTTTCAGGCGCATCAAGGGGGTTCTCTTCATCATTTCCAACCGGCAGAGTGGTAGGGGCCAAACTGAACAAGGAAGCCGGACTGCCGCAATTTGAATAGCTAACTATACCTTGCTGTGCGTTATTCAAACATTGGGTAGCCGGGTGTTCCATATTATCTGAGTCAATAGTATTCATTATCCTACAAACAACAACAAGAACAACTATATATATACGCAATCCAAAAACGCGCCCAAAAGTGTAAAGAAAAATTCCATAAATTTGTTAAAAATCGAGAAACTTTTTTCGAATTTGAGGCTAGCCGACTTTGAACTCAAATCTTTTCTCTCCCCCTCCACTTTTCGGAGCCCCCTCCCTGCTTTCAGACCCCCCCTCCACACGCACGAAAAAAATTGAGGAAATTTTTAAAAATTAAACCTCAAAAAATTATTATTTTAACAGTTTCGGGTGTCCCGAACGGGTTTCGGGTGGGGGGCCACCAGGAACCTGGTATTTTTTCCAAGGCGGGGTGTGCGGCGTCCCCCTTCGTCAGTTCAGAGGTATATACCAATATAAAAGGGGGTGTACGTACTAGGGCGGGGTGTGGGGGCGCCCCCCCCTTCGTAAGTGTAGAAGTTTATACGTTTCTTAACATTAGACATAAAAACACTTTTGGGCGCCCTCGAAAAAAATTCTTTACAAGTGGCCGTAGCTCAGTGCCAGAGCAACCCAGGCTTTTGAGCCTGGGGGCCCCCCGGGTTCGAGTCCCGGCGGGCACTTCCTAAACAGACTTGGAAATAATTGTATACATATATATATATAAGAGTCGAGATACTTTTTTCGAATTTGAGCTCAAATCTTTTCTCTCCCCTCCACTTTTCGGAGCCCCCTCCCTGCTTTCAGACCCCCCTCCGCACGCACGAAAAATTGAGGAAATTGTTAAAAATTAAACCTCAAAAAATTAAATTTTAACAGTTTTGGGTGTCCTCAAAAAAAGGGGACCACCAGGAACCTGTTTTTCAAGGGGGGCCCTTCGTAAGTTCAGAAGTACCACTATAAAAAAGGAGGTGTACTAGGGCGGGGTGCGCCCCCCCTTTCGTAAGTTTAGAATCTTTTTTATTTTTATCAATTTTCAGCTAGGTGGGCTTCCCCACCCACTTTTCGGTTCCCCCTCTCCTTTTCGGCAAGCCCAAGCCTGTTCCTTCTTTACAAGTGGCCGTAGCTCAGTGGCAGAGCAACCCAGGCTTTTGAGCCTTGGGGGGGGGGGTCCCGGGTTCGAGTCCCGGCGGGCACTTCCTAAACAGACTTGGAAATAATTGTATAAATATATATATATATAAAATCGAGATACTTTTTTCGAATTTGAGCTCGAATCTTTTCTCTCCCCCTCCACTTTTCGGAGCCCCCTCCCTGCTTTCAGACCCCCCTC
>JASAND010012239.1:0-17076 GCA_030248195.1 Trissonchulus latispiculum
CCAAAACCACATGAAGTGTGTGCTAGAGAAGAGAGGGGATTTAGGTAGATTTAGGTAGGAAAGAGTTAGGATTTGTATTATAATGTTTAGCCGTTTGTGTTGATGTTGGTGTGATTGTGCTCATTACTGTGTGAATGTGAACCCTAAAATTACGTAGTTGGCTTCTTGGGTAAATTCCTTATGGATTATGAGGTTCCAAGTTAGCCCCTTTTAAGTGTGAATCCTCAATCGAAATCGTGTGACTGTGAGTGTGATTGAGGGCAGACCATGTAAACTCCCTTTGTTGTCAAGGGTCTTGGAGCTGCCAGAATGAATGTGTAATTGCTCAGATATTAGGCAGGAAATGGGCCAAATTGAGTAGCAATTTGGCCCCTATTCGCAACTAATCAGGGAATTGGTTTCAGTTAAAGCTTAGACGTGTGTTTGATGTAAAATTGCCAGTTTCGGAGTAAATGCCATGTAAAACCTTGTTTAATATTGTTCTGTTGACGGTTAGGGCAGACTCTGCAGCCTAGGGTCATGGGGACCCCATATTAGGTCTGCAGGTCTGTCGGATTTCCGGTCATCCGTGTAGGTCGCCCTGCTATTAGGGGACGGATGAGACGCAACCATGAAATCCCGCACTAAACTGTTTAGACGGGTAAATAATGAATAAAATAAGTAGAAATCTGTCACTAGTATAAATCTCACGACAAATGCCCGATTAGCGGACCGATAGTTTAGTTAGTTCTAGATAAAGCCTTATAATTACTGTCCGATTAGCGAACTGGCAGTTTAAATTAGTTCTAAGTAAGAAAATAGTTGCAGTCTTGTCGTATTAATTATCTGACGTTATTAATAATTGGGGAAATAGTTATGTCTAGTCAAAATAGGGATATTAATAGTCTTGGCCTAAAAGTTATCATGGGCTCACGGTCGTTACCGTAATCATCCAACTTCCCATGTCAAAGGCCAGAAGACAGATTAAAATAAGAGAAAAGAGGTAGACCCGTACTGAGGTTCGAACTCAGGTTCTCTGGATTAATAGGTCCAGTGCTCTTCCATTGAGCTAACGGGTTACAATTAGGACGATTTCAAATTAGCCTATATAAGAGAGCAATGTAGCAAATTAGCCCGTGTGCGGCCCAATTAGTGCATTATACGTGTTAATTATGCATATGTAGAACCGAACTTTTATTATGTTTTTCTCACTAATTACTTAACATTTTTGGTGCTGTAAGCACAAAAAATGCTCGGTTTTTCCAGCTCTACAAAAATATATAACTTTTACAATGGCTGCTGAGACAGTGAGTGAGTGAGTTTTTGCATTTTGGTAAGAAAACAGTTAATACTAATTAAGTGCAAATACTCACCCACAAAGCAGCCTATTAATTTATTTTATCAATATAGGTAAGAGAACTGATTAGCCATAGAATGGTTAATTAAATAAACGGCGGTATTAATTCATAAGTTAGTATTACGTAGGTTTTAGTAATTTAATATACATAGGTAAGTAGGCAGTAGCTAGGTTAATTGTAGTAAACAATAAATATCCGACCATCTTCCAACACTAGAAATTTATGTTAAAACATCAAGTTTTGTATACGTAAGATTAGCAGTGGGCCACGGGAAACAAGCCTGTTTCCCGTGGCAAATCAACGACATTGGGCCAGAACCAAGCCAAAAATACAAGTTTTGTTCGGTCATCTAATTTGTTCAAGCTGACCTGTGAGTTTCTGTCAGGATCTGTTGGAATTAACCTAAGACGGGCCAGGCGGCCCGGTTTGAGCAAGAAAAGGACAGAAACTAGCAAGGTTTTCAAGTAATGTACGAATAGCGAGGTTTACACGTTTTTAAGAGTTGTTTCGTCTAACTGCAAGTCATTACGACCTAATTTGGGTCCGTAAAGCAAGTGCTGACCCCGCTTGCTGTACTATTAGGAAATCATCATCAAGGAAGCAAGTGCTGACCTCTCTTGCTGTCCGACTGGAAATCAACTCAGGAGCCTCAAACGAACTCACCGACAAAGACCCCTACCAAGGTTGGCCGCAGAGAATCTCTGATTCTGGAACACCACCTTTCAGAGATCTGGTGCTTAAGTCTGCTTCATTGCGAACAGACGTGCTGACCTTCCGTGTAAAGGAGAAGAGTTTAGAAAGTTTAGAGTTTGGAATAGATCAGAGTTTTGATCTTGCTCACTTCATTACACATAGTGTTTTGTCTATTAGTTGATGTCAATCACATATGTGTTCGCTGCGTTGCACCCAGATGCTTGTCGAACAATGCTTCTTGACTACTACATGAGTGTGCTCACAGATGGAAACGATGGGTTCTTTCGCTTGTCGGAAAAACTGTTGTCCTTATTTCAGCCGAAATAGCTCAGTTGGGAGAGCGTTAGACTGAAGATCTAAAGGTCCCTGGTTCGATCCCGGGCTTCGGCATTTTGGTATATTTTGGCAAAGGCAGAGTGGGGCACATCGGTATTTTGAAGGATGCAGCAGAAGCACGAGAAGCTTCACCGAAGCTCGTCCCTCAAATCGGCAGTGTCATACATACGATAGTTTACTGGTTATAAGTGTTCTCATTGAAAATATCTGTTCACAAAACAGATGCGAAGGCCGGGAATCGAACCCGGGACAACTGCTTGGAAGGCAGCTATGTTAACCACTACACCACCTTCGCTGCGGAACCCACACAGATACGGTTAACCTCTGTGTCAAGTGCTTAACAATTCCAACTGTGAAACAAGAGTTCTTGAGTCGACCAGTCACCTGCATCCTGCTGCTAGCCCAGATGGTTATGCCATAGACTCTTGAGTGACATAGTGTTTTGTCTATTAGTTGATGTCAATCACATATGTGTTCGCTGCGTTGCACCCAGATGCTTGTCGAATAATGCTTCTTGACTACTACATGAGTGTGCTCACAGATGGAAACGATGAGTTCTTTCGCTTGTCGGAAAAACTGTTCTTCTTATTTTAGCCGAAATAGCTCAGTTGGGAGAGCGTTAGACTGAAGATCTAAAGGTCCTTGGTTCGATCCCGGGTTTCGGCATTTTGGTATATTTTGGCAAAGGAAGAGTGGGGCACATCGGTATTTTGAAGGATGCTGCAGAATCACGAGAAGCATCATCGAAGCTCGTGCCTCAAATCGGCAGTGTCATACATACTGGTTATAAGTATCTCATTGAAAATATCATCACATCACACATAAAAGTTTTGGATAAAAGTAAAGATTATGAACATTGTTACTATAGCGACACATATCCTAGACCTGCGCTTTAACGTTTCGGAAAAAATTATATTGATGTTGATAATTTTGTATTCAAACCACTAAATCCAGTTGTGAATACACATATATCTTAAGAAGTTGCAAGCAATCTGCCAACTTTCTAATTATGAACTGTTCCTAGATGTTGGTAACCTAATTTGCATAAATATTACATTCTTGAAAACTATTCTGTGGATCATAAGTTTGCGGGGGGGGGGGTGCAATCGTAAGCACGATTAAAAATCTGATTTGGGGTGCCAGGAATAAAAATTGCAACCTGTCCAAGGTCAAGCCAGTTAGTGCAAGCGCAAACTCCAAATTAAAAGAAGTTGAAATATCTGGAGTTGCAAGTATTAAGCCCCCTTCGACTAAAAAAACGAGCAAATTGACATACCAGGCCAGTGCTGAAGATGGGTGTGAGTGAGAGTAGAAAAGGGCGCCCATATTGCTAAACATAGCTATTTTCCGTGATAATAGTTCTGCCTCCAGGCAGAACAAAAATCTAGTTTGAACTGAAACTAAACAAATTTAGACCTGAAGGCGAAATATGTAGGATGAGACTGATAATAATTAAGAGTTTCAAACTAAACGTGAAATGAAGATACAATTATTGGAACTGAAACTGAAGCAGAATAAATTTAGACTCTAAACTGAAAACGACAGCTTCAGCTTCCACTGAAGGTGACACAAACTCACCGCTTCTCCTTTTCAGGCGATCGAGGCACGTTTCAGGTATCACTGAAGGCGAGGCATAGAATTAAGAGAAATTTCAAATGTTTTTTTGAATCAACACTAGTGACATTATCCCGTCTGTTAAGACAAAAACTAAATGTTAAACATACTTGAAAAATTAGGAACATGTATTGTAAATTTCTACTTCCTTTATTCCGGAAGGAATTTCGTAATTTTTTGTTTTCATGCTTCTGATTTTTCAAATTTTGTTAAGTAATTTTGTGTGTATTACAAAATGCAGTTGTTAAAATGTCTCTAAATTAATTTTAACGAATTTTTGAAATTTTCTGTTCTAAAATAAAATTCCAATTGTAATTGATGAAATACAGGCACTTTCGTTCAGACGTGAACGATACAGCGCCGAATGAAAACTTTAACCAGCTTACATATTTGAATATTAACCTCATAGAAAAGATGAGAGCCCGATGGGATGTAGTCAGAAATTGAGTACATGTCTTCTCAAAAAATTGGTAAATGGAAGGTGGTGTTGTCAGCACGCAAGTTGAAGCAACATTTTTTAAAAAGTAGCAAATTTTACAGGAGTAGAAAACGTCGAAATTTGAGTACTTATTTTCTTATTTTTAAGCTATCGGCATCTGAGACGAGACGAAAGTTAATCAAAGTTCAAGTAGTGAACAGCCTGTTGGAGTAATCTGTTAGCTATTTTGTGTAATCAAGCGACTGTATATTTCTTCATTAAATATAACTTTAATATATATGTTCTTCTTTCCAATTTGGCTTTCTGCTTTTAAATATTTTAAATGCATTTAAATGTTTTGGAAACTATTTGCTTCTGACACGGTACTCTTTTTAAAGATATATAAATTTAAGCTCCAGTATATCTCAATTCTCAGCATGTTTTACTTAAACGCTTCGCAGTTTACAAGATTCTGTTCAGAAGGCGCTGTCTGCATTTAGATACACAGTAGAATCTCACCGTGAATTATCGAAACAATTTGCTCGACCATACTAAAGTTTTAATTTTTTACAAGTTTTAGTGTATGTTGTGCATATAGTAACAGCATTTGTAATGGAGCAGATTCAAGGTAAGGCAAAAAATTTAAAATTCTAAGTAAACAAAAACGTTTAAGGTGGTGATTCCTTTTGGCCACAAATTGTTGGTTGGCGGCGCAAATCAGGATGAAATTTGGCAAAACTTTCGGAAATACATTCTTTTGGCGTTCTAACACCCTCCGCGCAATCCCGATTCAAAAATTCGAGATTTCCGATCGTGGCCGTTTTTCCCAATTTCTGAAAGTTTGGCGGCAGCTATACAGTTACGACTATATTCATTTGAAAGATCTCGTTGAGCTGCACATTTTTGCTTTTTAAAGCAACTTTCTATCTTTTCTCTAGCTTGCGATATAGCCGATTTTCTTGTTTTGGCGTCGAAAACTTGTCATTTTTGAAAAATCAAATAATCCATCATTTCTTGAACTACACAAGCCGGAAAATCAAACTAAGTGCCTCGATCTGAAGGTCTGACAGGGGCAAATTATCCGATGGATGATCGTCTTCCAACAGCTATCCCGTAGGCTGCTATCATGAAAAATGTAGTTTTTGCAAAAACGCGACCAATTTTTTTCCAAAGATTGTGGAGCATTCACCATGCAAGTTGGAGGGCTGCTACTTAACAAATGAGTTCTGCACAAATATACCCAGGGACGATTTTTTAGTTGCCCCGATTGCTGCTTTCTAGCTAAAGTAATCGCTTGACAAATTTGGAAAAAGTAGGCAAAATACAGGTTACGCACACATTTCAGCTTATTTCTCTATAACGAAGAGCGGTTACACAATAAATAAAAAATCGTCCCCAGCTATTTGGTGAAGGTATCGAATGATATAACCGATGTCTCGCGAAAAAATTTACTTGAGTCTGCAAAAAATCTGGAAAATTATACTTCTTCTAAAATGTGTCAAAAATATTTTAAAAAAGCAACATTAGTTTCATGGTATGCATTAAAAAGAGAAAATGTCAAGCTACATTTTGATATAAAAATGGCTTCTTAACTCCGAGTAATGAATGAGTAATAATGGTGCAAACTTTATGTGACCAAAGGGAATCACCACCTTAACCCAGTTTGTTATTATCGCATTACCTATTCCAATTGTTTTGCAGTATTGCTTTATAATTTTGATTGTATAACCCTTGCTGGGGGCCTGCATCCAATATTAAATAATGTTAAAATGTAACTACGAATTTGTACTTGGAACCGGGAACCGGAAGCTGGAACCGGAACCGGAACCGGAACCGGTACTCTAGAAACGGAACCGGAACCGGTTTTGAAAATTGGAACGGGTCCCAACTTTGACATTGACATTGACATTGACATCAACTAATAAACAAAACACTACGTCACTCAAGAGTCTGTGGCTTAACCGTCTAGGCTAGCTGCAGGATGCAGGTGACTATTCGACTCAAGAGCTCTTGTTTCAAAGTTGGAATTGATCAAGCACTTGACACAGAGGATAACCGTATCTGTGTGCGTTTCGCAGCGAAGGTGGCGTAGTGGTTCAGACAGCTGCCGTCCAAGAAGTTGTCCCGGGTTCGATTCCCGGCCTTCGCAACTGTTTTGTGAACAGATATTTTCAATGAGAACACTTGTAATCAGTAAACTTTCGCATATATGACACTACCGATTTGAGGCACGAGCTTCGATGATGCTTCTCGTGCTTCTGCTGCATCCTTCAAAATACCGATGTGCCGCTCTCTGCCTTTGCCAAAATGTACCAAAATGCCGAAATCCGGGATCGAACCAGGGACCTTTAGATCTTCAGTTTAACGCTCTCCCAACTGAGCTATTTCGGCTGAAATAAGCGCAACAGTTTTTCCGGCAAGCAAAAGAAGTCATCATTTCCATCTGTGAGCACACTCATGTAGTAGTCGAGGAGCATTGTTGGACAAGCGTCTGGGCGCAACGCAGCGAACACATGTGTGCGATTGACATCAACTAATAGACAAAACACTACGTCACCCAAGCGTCTATGGCTTAACCATCTAGGCTAGCTGCAGGATGCAGGTAACTGGTCGACTCAAGAGCTCTTGTTTCAAAGTTGGAATTGATCAAGCACTTGACACAGAGGAAAACCGTATCTGTGTGTGTTTCGCAGCGAAGGTGGTGTAGTGGTTCAGACAGCTGCCTTCCAAGAGGTTGTCCCGGGTTCGATTCCCGGCCTTCGCAACTGTTTTGTGAACAGATATTTTCAATGAGAACACTTGTAACCAGTAAACTTTCGTATATATGACACTATCGATTTGAGGCACGAGCTTCGATGAGTCTTCTTGTGCTTCTGCTGTATCCTTCAAAATACCGATGTGCCCCACTCTGCCTTTGCCATTTCCAAATTTTTTGCATTTTTTACTTGGGTTGGACCCAATTTTAGGTTGGGGGGAGGGGCATACTTATATTTTTGAAACTTTTTCTGCAATTATGACATGTAAATCGCCTTAAAAGTAATAGCCTGGTACACCTATGGGTTCCGTCGGAGGTTGGGAGGTGCCGGCAGCATTACCCAAAAACCCCTAAGTTTACTATTTTTTTGCCATTTTTGGCCAAAAATTGGGGTGGGAGGGGTAGAAAAATCTGGGGGGGGCACAGGTGGACAAGGGGGGGAAAGGGGGGGGAAATTTCCCCCCTCGGCGAAGTCGTCCACAAGGGGTCGCAAAATTGCTCCCACAAGGGGTAAGAAAATTGGCCACAAGGGCTAAGAAAATTGCCCATAAAATAGGTTTTACGACTAAAATTTCCAAAAATTTTCCGGCTTCGCCGGAATTTTTCACTTAAAATCACCATTTTTTGCGAAAAACGTCCGAAAATCGCGTTTTTGCTAAAAAATAGCTGTTTTTTGTTAAAAAATGGCAAAAATCGCTTAAAAATCGCCTTTAAAAGTACCCCTAAGAAAACTCGCTCTCACATCACATCACAAGGGGTACCCAAATTTGTTTCCACAAGGGTCAGTGAAATTTGGCCTCCCGTTCAGGTATGGGGGGGGGGGAGGGTTGGGTGTGGGTATCCCCCCAAAAATTTTCGACCAACTTTACCCTCCCCAGATTTTTTACTTCCCCCCTCGAACGATTTTCGGACCCAGAAAGTTTGGTAAATTTGGCCGAAAAAGGTCCTTTACCATAGGTGTATCGTGTATATACAACCTGTTTGGGTTGGCGGGGGAGTAAAAAGTCCAAATCTGGCTTGGGGTTGTGGGGGGGTCTAAAAAATCGGAAATTTTGAAAAAACTGTACCCAATTTTTTCAGCTATAAAATGGCCCTTTTTTGACAAAATCAACTATTTTCGACATAAATCTACTCCAAAACTACTCATATTGCGTTTTACAACCTATTTTTTAGCGTTTTTAACTATTTCCAGCCAATTTTTTCAAAATTTTGAAAAAATTGGCTGGAAATAGTTAAAATTCAAAATTTTGAAAAATTGCAAAAATTTTTGCAAAAATTTGGCATTTTTCTCTTGTTTGCACCCCATTTTTTGGGGGGGAGGGGGGTCTGGTCTGAGGTGGGCTTGGTGGGGGGAGTAGTCGAGGTCGGATATGGCCTATGGGCATAGGTGTAACGGGGATTTGGGTTGGGGGGGGGGTCCTCCCCCGGAATTGTGGGGGGCCCCCTTTTTAGACCCCCCCCCCAAACCTCCCCCAAAAAATTTTTTCTATTTTTATGCCAAAAACCGCATTTTCAGCCATTGATATTGCCGAAAAAACATTAAATCATTAAGTAATTTTAACATTAGACAGTGTTTTTAAACTCGAAAACTTGATTGCCAACATGTTTCTGAATCCAGAATAAGGTCAATATTGAGTCTAGAAGTCCATAAAACCGTTATAAACGTGTATATATTTCTCGCGATAATAAACACGCATAGGTGAACCAGGCTACAGTTTACCCCCTGTGAGACCGCCCCCACGGAGAGGCCAGACCCCCCTCCCCCCCTACCCGACCTCAACTACTCCCCCCCCCAAGCCGAGCTCAAACCCCCCTCCCCCCCTAAAATTCGGTCCAAACCAAGTAAAAAATGCAAAATTTTTGAAAAAAATTTTTGCAACTTCTGAAAATTTTTGAAAAAAATTTGAAAAATAGGCTACAAATCACCTATAAACAGCTAAAGATGGTTATTTATAGCAATTAAAAGATAATATATGCAATTATAAACCACAATCTGGGCTAATTTAGGCACATTTTAGTACAAATTTGTCAATTTTCAAGCCCTATTTTCGCATACGAAAACTATTGACAGAAGCTTTTAAGTACGTTTAATGTACTGTACATCGAAAAAGGAGCATTTTTAGCTAAAAAAACTTGGGTACAGTTTGGGGGGGTCCCCCCCCAAATTTCGGATGTGGGTGGGGTCCCCCGAGCCAAATTTGGACCTTCTACTCCCCCCCCCCCCCCAACCCAAACAGGTGGTACACCTATGTAAACACGTTAAGCCCGAAATTTGAACTTTTTTAAAAAATTTTGCCAAATTTGCCCTAAAAATGCCCCATTTTTGGCCCAATTTTCGCGCCTTCGGCGCGACTACCCCTCCCCCCCCTCCCAGTTGGGCACACGAAGCCCAATTTTAGAAAACAATTGGAAAAATATTTCTAATTTTTTTCCAAAAACTTTCCAGTAGTTAACTGAACATTATTTCTAATTGTTTTCTAAAAAATATCTATTTGTTTTCTAATTATTTTCTGTTAAATGTTTTCTAACTGAGGCCCACTTTCTAATTGTTTTCTAATTAATTTCTTACCGTTTTCTAGCAAGTTTCTTAATGTTTTCTCATTGTTTTCCCTAAAAAAAAGGACATTTTCTATATTATTTCTAATTGTTTTCTAAACTATTTCTATTATTTTCTAAATATTTTCTCACTATTTTCTAGCTCCCTTCCAGAACATTTTCTTAATGTTTTCTGATTTTTTTTTGACTTTTCCTTTACTTTTCCAGGTCTTCCTTGTTAAACAAACATTCATTGAGTAATATTTCGAATATTTAACGAATATATAATACTAACCATATTACAAACAGTTTTCGAAAATCGAAGCATGTGTACGTACGTGCGTTTTTTTTTCAAAAATAAAAATTTAAAAGTGAAGACTGTGGGGTCTGGGGAGAAGCTGAGAAAAGTTCGTAAATGTCAGGAAAATTCTCAATGGAAACACTCAAAATTTTGATTCCAGCAGCCAGTAAAAATTTAAAACAATTTAGCAAACTAGCAAGCAAGGAAAATCTCTAAAATTATGGTTTGGCAACATTTACAAAATATATATATAAATAAAAGCAGATATAAAGACTTCGGATATATAAACTGTATATAATAAATACAGAAACCAAAGCAATTAGTACAACGCCCAGATCAAGAAACATGAATTTAAAAAGCGGGGGTCTGTGGTCGGCAAACCCTAGCAAAAGGCAGGCGCGTAGCCAGGGGGGGGCGAGGGGGGCACGCCCCTCCCCCGAAATCGGAGACAAAAGAAAAATTTTTAATGAGTAGTAGCAGCGAGAATAAACATTTCGAAAAATTTTCGCCTGCGGCGCTACTTTTGAACGAAAATATCTCAAAAAGCTCCAAATTTTGCTTGAAAATTTCCACCAACTGTTTAGTTGCGGTAGAAATTTCAGAGCTTTTTTGGCTTGCCCCCCTCCGAAATTTTTTTCTGGCTACGCTAGTGGCAAAAGGTATGTATATATCAGGAAAATTCAAGCTAGAAATTAAATTTTTCTTAGCAGTTATAATTAGCAAAGGTCTTTAGATATTCTCTTGTACAATTTCGTGTCTTAACTGGTTAAGGCTGGCTTTTTCCTACAGGGGGGGGTGGGGGGCCCCCCCAGACTTGGGTCGCCCCCCCCAGGATTCGGACCTTCCCCCCCCAGAACTCTAAAATGCCCGGAAAAATAGGGTTTTGAGGGTAAATTTTGAAATTTTCCGGCTTCGCCGGATTTTTACTCATTTTTAAGCTATTTTAAGCTTAAATTTAAGTTAAAAATAGTTACTTTTTTAGCTTAGCAGCAAAAAATAGCTATTTTTAGGCATTTTTTGCAAAAAATAAACGCCCAATGTACTGTTTTTTTGGCAAAAATGCAAAACTTTCTCAACTTCTGGGGGGCTCCGCCCCCCAGACCCCCCCTTGGGTTTTACCTTGGACCCCCCCTTTTCAAAATCCTGGGTGCGGGCCTGCGTATGTATATATATATATATACGTGTTAAACATACACGAAACGAAACATGTACGAAATTTTGAAAAGTCAATTTTACATGATTTTGATATTTTATAATTCAGACTGGCATTTTTTTAGTGGGAGGGGGTGGGGCCCCCCACTTTTCGGTTCCCCCTCCACTTTTCGGAGCCCCCCCACTTTTCGGCAAGCCCCCATCCACTTTTTTGGGGGTCGCCCAAAAGTGTCAAAAAATTAGGTTTTTGAGGTCAAATTTTCAAAAATTTCTCAATTTTTAGCTAATTTATGGTCTTGTAACCTCATTTTAAGCTTAAAAACAGCGATTTTTTGCGTTTTTACCTTAAAAATGCTAATTTTTCGCTAAAACTTTCGGTATATATATTTTACCTTTGACTCGCCCCCCCCCACTTTCAAAACCCTAAAAAATGCCAGTCAGATGTATATACTAAAAATGACCCGCTCTTTCGAATGGTATAGTCAAAACCGTTCTGGCATGCTTGCAGCAAAAAATTCGGCTGGGCTTTTTTCCCGCCTATGGGTTTTTTCCCGCATTGGGTTTTTCCCATCGGTTTGGTCCAAAATTTCTCACTAACCGTAAGTGATAGAGAGACGTTTTATGGCTCATCTTGAAGCTCTTCGCAAGGCCTCATGGTAGTTATCGTTAGATTTTCGATTTGTCGCTTAATAAAAAGTTACAGCCAAAATTCGAAAATTTGGGTTTTTCCCGCCGCGTTATATATACGTATTCCGCCTAGGCTTATTCTAGTGGGAGGGGTGGGGGGGTCCCGCCATAAACACCCTTCCCCCCCAAAAACGTTCCCCCCCCAAAAATCGCCCCCCCCAAAAAAGTGGGTGCCCCTTTTGGTACCAACTTTTACCCTGAAAAATCGCTGAAAAGGCCAAATTTTCAAAAATTTTCCGGCTTCGCCGGAGAGTTTTAGTAGATGTTTGCCTATTTAAGCACTATTTTTGCACTAAAAACGAACTTTTGTGGCGATTATATACTATAAAAATAGCGCTATTTTTAGTATATATGTTTTTAGAAAAATTTTGAAAAATTTTTGCCCCCCCAAAGAGCCCCCCCCCCAAGAAAAATTCCCTAGAATAAGCCCAGTTCCGCTGTGTCAATGGAGAGAAATTCACACATTATTTCAAAATGGCTGGCATTTTTTAGGGTTTTGAAAGTGGGAGGGGAAAGTGGGAATATATATATATATATATATATTTCGCAATTTCGCGGTTTTTTCTCCGTTACGAATTTGGAGTTTCAAGGCTAGCTATTCCGCAGTGTCAATGGAGAGAAATCCACACATTATATATTTCAAAATGGCTGGCATTTTTAGGGTTTTGAAAGTGGGAGGGGAAAGTGGGGGGGCGAGCCAAAGGTAACATATACCAAAATTTTTAGCGAAAAATTAGCATTTTAAGGTAAAAACGCAAAAAATCGCTGTTTTTAAGCTTAAAATTAGCTTATAAGTATTAGCGTAGCGCGGACATAATATTCCAAAATTTTTCTCGCCCGCGGCGATTTTCTAGCTCCATTTCGTTCAAGTTTTCTCGCCTGCGGCGCTTTTATGGCTTAATTTCTTTAAATTTGTTGCGTTCCAAACGCATTTAATTTCGCATATAGTCAGGGGGGGGGGAACATGACGGAAAAGAGGGGAAAAAAACATGGTCGCCTACTCCCCAACCATAGCAGTTGCAGCTGCCTAGTATAGCCCATTAGAAAGAGCAAGTCTAGAAGTATATATACCCTACAGTACCAGATTGGTTTCTAAGTTTGATTCTGTAAGTACAGTACTTGACCAAAGTTGACCTCCCAAAATTGGCCAAAATGCTAAGGATTTTCGAAAGTTTGCAAGTATATATCTAACCAACCATCCAACTTTGGTTACTATAAATTTGCATGCGGGCATAATTCGACTTGCTCTATCACATGGCAATAGTGATTTTTCCCTACGTGCACCCAGTAAAAAAATTTGACCATGTTTTTTCCCCCACATAGGGTCCACTAGAGCGGGGAAAAAAGACATGGTGACCAAATTTTCAAATTTTTGCGTATGCTTCAGGAAGGCGTAACAAATGCTTCTATAGGAAAGAGAATGCTTTAAAACCGCTAAAAAACTCAAAATATGCCAACTTTGAGCATTTTTGAAGCTTCTAGCTCGAAAATTTGATTTGAAGCATCAACATGCCAGGTTTCATAAGTTTCTATGGTAAAAATGAAAATTTTGAAAAAACTTAAAAAATGATGGGATATTGCAATTTTTAACACAACTAACTTATTTCTAGCGATATTCTGCATATTATGGTCAGTTCCCAGCAGGTTTCATGCCCAAACAGGTTAGGTACGGCGGATTTGGCGTTTTGACCAAAAAATCGGGTTTTAAGCTTGTTGTGACGCTAGAATGGTGCCTAGGTAGTTTTGAAAGAGCTGAAACAACGCTTTTAAAACACTCTAAATGGTTGCTTGCTAGAAATCCGTGCCATGTTTTTTTCCCCGCACCATGTTTTTTCCCCGATTCGCGGGTAAAAAAACATGGACAAATCCTGTTACTGCCAAAGCTGAGAGAGGTGTAAGAGAAGTTTGAATATACGATTGGATAGGTATTTGCCCACGGTACGTAACGGTATACTCAAACCGATCCAAATCCAAACGAAGAAAAAGTTGGAGGCTTGCTTCCCTATTTATGTTCCCCCCCTGACTATACGTACACAATATATTTCAAATCTTTTAATAACGGTTGCCATTATAAGCAGATTGTTCATAATTTCAAAATATTCTCAACTTTTACTTATATAAATCTTTTTAAAGGTTTCCATTGAAGATTTTTTCATAATTTTAAAATTTTCCCAACTTCTTGGGGGGCTCCGCCCCCAGACCCCCCGCGTGGATGAACGGCAATTTCGAAATCTTGTCCATCTGGCGGAAGCAAAAAAATTTAATGCTCGACCTGCCCCTCCTTCAAAATCCTGGGTGCACCCCTGTTAGGCGCGAAATTTATTCTATTTTATTTAATGTCGCTTATTTTTGAATTTTAAACCTTGTTTGCAAAAATTGTGACCCAGACCCCCAAATTTTTTAGGTCCGGCCCCCTGAAAAAATTTCCTATGTGCACCACTGTATATACATCGAATATATATATAAATACACTAATTTATACCATTTGTATATGTATATACTTTTGATAGGTTAAATTAAATTTGATTTAAATAATTGGTAAGAAAAATTTTCTTGGGGGCCGGGAAAAATCTTTATTTCTTGTTAAAAGGTAACAAATTTTTTCAATAATCCGCAATTTTTAGCGAGTTTTAGTACACTTCAATGAATTTTACCAATTTTTCGCTTAAACACACACACCTTGGTAGTTTTTGGATACATCTCCAGAATATACTTACCTTACCAATTCCCCCAACAAAATTTTCGCAACGGGATTTTTTGCGCGAACCTAAATTGAAAAAACTGTAGAACAAATTGTATTCGCTATCATTAAATTTATAATCAAATCTTGGAATCATTTACGAAACATTAATATTTTCTATAAGAAAACTTCATTCAAAGTTGAAAACAAACAAACAATGCAAAACAATTTGTAAATTAAAATAACTGATTTTGACTGAGAACCGATTTCAAACATAAAAAATTTCAGTTGCCCCTATCCCATTTCCCTCCCCAAATCAGTTGGCAAGCAAGTCCTCTCTTGTTTGACTAAGAGACACCCACACCCTCCTAATTTATTCCAATCACCAACCCCCACTATCACTTTTATTTTGATATTACTTCGAAATGCTAGAAAGCATATAGAAAAAAATTAGAAAAAATTATATATTTTTCGAATTATTTTCTAACTAGAAAACAATTAGAAAACAATAGGAAAAAATGTCTAAATTCTTTTCTAATTGTTTTCTTATTTGGAAAATTATATGAAAACAATTAGAAAACATTTGGAAAAAATATTAACTATATTTTCCCATTGTTTTCTATTTTAGAAAACTAGTAGAAAGTAATTTGAAAACAATTAGAAAAAATTTGTCAACTGCAGAAAACAATTAGAAAACAATTGGAAAAAATTCAATTTTTTCCAATTGTTTTCTGGAAAAGGGCTTCGTTTGCTAAATAACCTATTTCCGTGCTCTTTAACATTCCGAGACCAGTCCCGAATTTTTAGGCTAAAAGATAAGAAAGTTTTTGTTTTTGGCCTTAGGCTTCCTGTAGGTAGACCAGACACGGGATTGGTTGTTATGGCTGGAAAGAGGACACAAAAATGAACATTTTTGCTTTTACAACCTTTGAGCTATCTACAGTGGTTAAGTCAGTATGAGCAAAAAACCATTTTGAGAGTCAAAAAATGGCCATTTTCGAGGAAATCAGTTTTTTCAAAATTACTGCCAAACCTTACGAACAATTTTGTTCCATTTATACTCAATCGATACAGCGTCCAAATGCACATTTTATAAATCCCTATTAGCCGGACTTTATTACTTTCAGCTAAAGATTGGGCCGGAAAACCATTTTGGCAAAACTGTGGTTATTTTGTTTTGAACATCGATTTCTCAAAAACTACTATACAGATTCCGGAGATTTTCGGCGACATGAAAATTCGTACTATTGCGGAGGGACGTTTTTCTTGGTTTCGGTTAAAACGTCTACAGTTTCGAGAAAATTTAGTGCAAAGTTTGAAAATTTAGTGCTTCCGTGCATTTTGCGAATTTTCTCAATCGTTGCGTGATACTGAGCAAAACCCTAAAAAACGTCCCTCGGCCCATATGTCCTCTCTATGATAGCGCAAAAAGAAATTTTGTCTGGTTCTTCAGTTTTGAAAAATCATTGTTCAAAAATTTTTGGTTTATATTTAGCTGCTATGTCACAAAATATTTCCTAATTTTTTAAATAATTTTGCTGGTTTTGTAAGCTCATGTGAATGTCCTGGTTATAAGCTTTAAAACTATGTATAAAGATCTTTCCAACTCTCAAAATTGCTAAAGTTACAGCGTTTTAAAAAATCACCACAAAAGCACTGCACAAAAGGGTACCACCACCTTAAAACGGTGCAAAAACGCCTAAAACGTTAAAAACAGGCCTTATTTTCAAGAAAAAAGGGCTAAATTACAGGAAATTTTGCATTTTTTGCGTTTTTGGTACTGCCATCACAACCAGTTATTACGTCCCCATTTATTGCGACATTTTAGTCAACTGATAAAATTTCTTGTTAGCTGGTAGTGGTCATCATAGTTTCACCAGGGGCCCGTTGCATAAAAGGTATTACTAATAAATTATTAGTGATTAGTTGATTAGTGCAGCAGTAATAATGAGCAAAGCCATCCATTGAACCAACAAATTTTGGTGTTTTTGGCATTATTTTGAAGATAATGAAGTAATTAATTCAAAAATGGCCAAAATTTTTTATAATTTTCTCCATCTCAATAGTTCTGATCACAAATATCAGAGAAAACGCGATTTTTGAAGGTTATTCCTTTGGCTTAGTCCAAATTTTAATTTTACACCAATTTAGGATATATAGTTCGTTAGAGCATCTCGAAAGCTACAAAACGACATATAGAATATCCCTCAAGCTCTTCCACAACTTTAGCTATTTTCATTCAAACTGCTACACTAATCAACTAATCACTAATAATTTATTAGTAATACCTTTTATGCAACGGGCCCCAGGGGGGGGGGGGGGTTGAAGGGGGTATCCCCCCAAAATTTTCGAGCAACCGTAACCCCCTCACCAACATTTTTTGACTATCCCTCCCCCACTTTTGGTTACAAATGTTGCTAAAAATGTGTAATGTTACGGATGAATTAAAACTCAAAAAAGTTAAGAAAATTCATTAAACCATGAATTGTGATCTGAAGTGGAATTGTTGTTGCTGCATTTTGCGAAAATCTGTTGCTCAGAACCTAGAATGTAGTGTGTGAACGTCCA
>JASAND010012240.1:0-32712 GCA_030248195.1 Trissonchulus latispiculum
CCTGAATCTAACCGTCTGAAAACATATTCAATAAAGCGTATAGTAGCTTTTTTATTGCAAATGCAATTCATAACACCTAAACAAAGTCTTCCACAGTCAAAATTATTTAAGGCCACTTTTCATCGGAGATAATGCCCGTTTCCCCTCTCCAGGCAACCATGTAATGATTTCCCTCCTTCCACAAAAGGATCCCTTCCAAAAATCCTGGCCGGTCCTCCAACTTCGACTTCGGCCAACTGAAAAAGTGACCAACCAGTAGCCAGATCACAGCATCGTGCGAGCAGACGACTGATAAGCCTGGGCCTTTTGAAGAGTTCCGGTCCAGAAACTCTTTCAGACATCCGGTTATCACATCGACGCCTTCTCTGAACGGTTTGAAGCCTTTGACGACCACAGATTCCTTGTGTCCATTGGTGGAGCCTAGAAGACTGTTCACGATCCCGATCAGGCCGACCTCTTCTGTCATTGATAAGGCATCAGCACCGCTGGCCGTTATGGTCTTTAGACCGGTTATTGGAGCGGCGGTCTCTATGGAATTATCAGGGATGGAAGCACCTGAAACAGAAATCGAGTCTAATTAAATACAGTTATACGTCATCTACAGTGCTATTTAATCAAGGATGCGCAGTGCTACAGTATGAGCAGTGTCGCACTGTATGAACAAGAAAAGCCATTAGTGTCTTAGTATCAATAAATTTCCAACTTCAAAAATTGGCCCATTTCGGCGTTCACTCATATAACTTATAGACACCAATAAAATTATTAATAAATTAATAAATATGTAATGGGAAGAGCTCTCACGTTTCACTAACCTTCTAAAATGGCTTTAACCGTATTAACACAGCGGCTGTATTTACTGGACATTGCTGCATGGATAGTTAGACCTCGTTTGGCAATTTCTTTCCCGTATTCAACAGCCTAAATGAAATGCCTATATTACTGAATTTACTTTCTCTCCAATGCAGGATCCTTGATCGCTGTGAAAGTCATCCTAGCCAAATTGACCGATCCCCATCAAGCAATGGCCTGCATACGTAACGTAATAAAATAGATTTATTATTTTCCAGAACACGCCGACCAAAGGCCGGTGGATCAGGGAGAACAAAGGGAAAACTAAACAGGGAGCCTTTCTGCACCTTCCTGAAGCAATGCAGCGGAAGCCAACGCTCTGCCTCAATCAAAATTGAGAATAAAGAATTTCGGCAGTTCTGAATTAAAGAAACGCGCTTACCACTACACCACAGAAGCATCAGCTGAACTTACATATCAAGCCTATGTATCAAATCCTTCGTATGTCAACTTGCTCCCCTTGGGATAGGGTAACGGTAATGGGGTAAAGGAACAAGCGGACCTTTGCTGCAAGGAACCGCCGTATTCAAATAAAGTTAAATTAATAAAAAATCTTAAAGCCCGAACCTCAAGAAATCCGTTTCTAGTCAAATCCTTTTCCAACTCCTCTCTTCCAATAACCATCGGCCTTTCACCGTGTCGCAAAAGAAGCAGATAATGCTTATCTAGCGAAACATAATTCAGGAGGTTTGCCTGGTCTTTCAGTTTACCCGTTGAATTGGCAACCATATCCTAAACAGTCATCACCGTTTAAAAATTCTGCATTTTTAATTTGTAAATCTGCAAAATTGTGGGAATGAAAAATAGTTAAGTACGTCCAATCAGCTCTTTTAATCCTGTATATACGTGAAAATACTGAGTTAATTTCTGTTTATTTAGCACATTATTAACCTGATACGCAACGATCTCAGAAATTAGTTTACGTTTAACTTTAATACCAATACCATAAAATAGCAGACTAATGAATAGCTGCCACCAAGGTATACAACTACCACCGACAGGGTCACTTTCGTAATTCAGACCTTTTTGCCAGATTATTATATTTTATTTAGATTTAGATTTATTTATAAATTGATGAACCGAACGTTAACCATAATTTATGGTTACTTACCTTTAACCTTTGCCTTGCAAGATCTTCAAATTTCGGCCGGGTTTCTTGGTTATATTCATCCAAGTCGATGTCCAAATCCACCAGTGCAAAGCGCAAGTGCCTATCAGACAATTCCGAAAAATCTTTGTCAAGAAAATCCGCAGTCGTCATATCTGTAGGGTGGAATAAATGAACCTGAAATTAGCTTGTTGTAGTCTTTATAGCTGAGCTGAGCAATCGGGTTACAAACGTTGTAAGCAACATGTGCTGTAATTCTGCCCAGCTGTCAATTATTGCTGTCTACGTGCGCTTAATTATTTAAATGCGCTTATTTATTAAAATAAGTTCTGATCATTTTAGCAATAAAAAATTAGAATGCTTAAAGAGGAACTAAACATTTCACGCTAAATGATAAATTTATTAATTTATTAGTTTCCAAAAGCCATAATACATAAAGGCAAAAAAACTCCGGCGGAGAAAAAACTTCTAAAGCTTCCGAAGCTATCGCAACTCGCAGCTATCTGTGCAAACCGAACAGCTTTGATAGAATAAATGTGCAGCACAAACGTGTAATGCTTATCGCAAACACAGCACAGCAGCAGCACAAATGTTTGTGCAAACAGACAGCTGGCCAGCTTTGTGCACAACAATAGAAAAAAGCTGATGAGTCATGACGGAAAAGCAAGCAAGTTAATTAATAAAATAACAAGAGGTAGTTACCTTATGTCCTGTAGAAAGAGCATTCTGCTTACACTGACACAAACTGACGGGCGAGTCAATATTTCTTGTTGCTTTCTTGCTCACAGTCACAAAGACATGTAAGTGGTTGTATCGAATGATTGGATAAGGAAGGATGAGTGATATTTCCTGGTTGATCATAGAGACTGCACCAACGGCTTCCAGATTCTAAACCAGTTGCTGACAACATTGCTTCTGCAAACTTCGGTTAGCTATTCTGCCTATGACCACAGTTTTTCCTACAATATAAAATACATATCTGCACCAAAAAAGGAAACTTTCAGGATTATCGATCGATAACTACAAATTACAACAACTTATTGTTCTTTAAGACTGGTGGTTTGACTGATTGATTCTATCTGGAACTGAATGTAAAATGTTCAAGCATCAAAAGTTTAGAGTGAAATACAGATATGAACACCTACTTTAATGCTATATATCTACAGTTGTACTCCATTCCAAAGGTTTGCATATTAAGGTGTATTTATTTTTAACATCATACATTAGATAACTTTTTGAAGAATTTGTTTATATATCCGTCGAATTACTTAGATTTCTGAGGTTGCTGCAGTCAACGATTTAAAAGCTTAAGCTTCTTAAAAAGGTTAATGATTATGCACACAATAACTAATTCTATATGGGCTAGAACAACTAGACATAACAGAATTGATCGTTGATAACATTAACCTTTCATAATTTGATCACTTCAATTAGACCTGTTCAAATTGCAACACTTTAGATTTGCTGAACTATAATGGATCCTGAACAAGTTCATAGCTTTGGTCGATTAATAATCACGTCGTCAAAGGATGACGACATAATTTATACCCTTGATGAAAGGGTCAATATTGTTGGAAGGTAATCTTTGTTTAAGAGTAATAATGAAATTCAGCCCGCATATAGCATTTTCGGCCCAAATCAGCACACATGTGAGATAATAGTACAACCAAAATTCCATGATTAAGAGCATAAAATTTGTCCATTCTTAAACTGGTGTAGTTATAATATAAGCGGCAAAATATGGGCAAAATTATTCCTGTAGCCTGAAATACAACTTGCAAAAACCGTAACATGAAATAGTATGACTTTTCAGGTACAGTTCAAACTGTATATAATAACATTGTGGTATTGTAAAGGCTACATTTCCGGCAATCTAAAATATTGCTCAACTAAAACTCGGCGGCAGAGTGATGATTTTGAAGGTCCTTAACGTGAACAAAAAGTTGGCAGCAATTATTTCAAGATAATTAACTAAATTATCAAGAACATTATTATTATTAGACATTATTGAACTGCGCTGTATTTTTAATAGACATCCAGATTGTCAGATACAAATCAATCATCCATCGATAGCCCATCAGCAGTGTTCAATAGAAGTGCAGGATAACGGAAACGTATGTTATTCTACAAGTTGGCGTCAGAAGCTGTAAATTATTCTACTTCACACACATGCTGATACTGACATGCACTTGGTTAGAGGCATAGAAAATCACTATGACTAAAAATAATCAGGATTAGATTAAAATTCAAAATAATCAAAATGACGAGGTTATGTAAGATTTTTTGATTCTCTATATATACATTAAGGATTAATCTACCACCTACCAATCAAGCTGTTCTTTCCCTGTACAGATAACCGTTCGTATAGTCTGTCAGGGATAATGTTATGGAAGAGAAGTAAGTACTTGTTGTCAGTGCTTAATTTTCTCAGCTGGTCAGTGTCCACTGTGAATTTTTCGAATATTTATGCTGCATTCCAGATTAAAACATGCCCTTTGTGGCCCATGTCAAGATAAAAGTTAGAACCCCCAGAACCCTCATCAGAAAAAAGGAGGTTCTCAAATTTTTTTCATGCGTTTGCATCCAGGACTTTGATTTGTACGTGACTAACGTTGCGGATCCTTTCCTTCAGCAGGTACTTCAGCAGACATGATATGTTTATAATATGTATATATGTATCTCAGTCATCAAATTTGTAGCATATAACCGGGGTGTACTGGGGGGGGTCTCCTGGCTTTTCTCATAAACTTGGACTGAAAACTCTGTGTATGAAAAATCCAATTTCCACAATATGGGTATCAATCGAAAGCTGACGACAAGAACAACAAGTTCGTCCTTAATTTAAGCCCAGACAACGTGCACACTTTTCGGTACACCCGGACTCCAGAACCCTCAGAACTTCCAGCAAACATTTAAAACTAGGCAGTAGAGGATCAAATCTCCTGAGAAAAATTTCAGAACCCCCAGAACCCCAAGAACCCCCATCAAAAATTTGAAACAAAATATATGTAGTCATGGATCAAATCTCTTCGAAAAGTTATAAACCCCCAAGAACCCCCAGAACCCCCGTCAAAAATGAAACTAAACATAGGTATAGATCAAATCTCTACGAAAAATAAGAACCCCCAGAACCCCAAGAACCCCCATGAAAATAAAAGCTTCAAGAAAATCAAGTGGTAGATCAGAACGCATCAAAAAGTGACTTTTATCTTGACATGGGCCCATTTTGTCACAAATACTATATAACCCTAAGTCTAACCTTAAGCCCTAGCCCGTAAGCCTAAACCTAGGCAATTACTCAAGATATCTGCGTTCTGCCTTGAACATTATTTAGGTACTTCTGAAAGCACTTTCTGGAGTAAATCCCGTTATCTTTAATTCCAAACTGCTATACAGAAATCAGGAAGCACTGATTGAAAGCGGAAATACGTTTACGATTTCTGACAGGTTAGTCACGTGTGAAAATATTTATAATATTCAATTTCATTGCAATTTTCGAAGATTGTAGAGTCAGTAAAGTAAGCTCAGAAATTAAATGCAAAAGCAGAAATTGCAGATATATATATTGGGCCAGTATAAACTGCAGACGCAGACGCAGACGCAGACCAGCAGACTTAGCAGACTTATGCAGACGCAGATTCTGGTATAAAACGCAGACCTGAAAACGGACTCGGGTATAAAATGCAGACTTTTGAGCAGACTTGCAGACTGGGGTATAAAAAGCAGACCCGGGTATAAAATGCAGACTTTTGAGCAGACTTGCAGACCCGGGTATAAAAAGCAGACCCGGGTATAAAATGCAGACTTTTCAGCAGACTTGCAGACTGGGGTATAAAAAGCAGACCCGGGTATAAAATGCAGATTGTTGAGCAGATTTGCAGGCCCGGTATCCGCCGAGGCGCAACTCCATTGACCAGGGTATCCAAAACAGTCGACCCACCCCAAAACCGATCCTCGGACAACTGGAGACCAAAATTGAAACTTTTGCTATTCCTCACAACGGACTTCGCTTAGCTAACCTATATTATGCGTGTAGCATGTCCACACTCTGCACTATCTAGCCATGTATTGGATACCTTGTCATGACCTCTGGGCTGGCCCACGGCGGGAGATTATTTTTATTTTGCGTACTTTTTCGCAAAAACATCACCCACAACTTTTTGTAAAAAGGTGCTGGGTGGCTGCTACAGCAAAACTAATTCGAGCTCTGCGACGCCGAAAGCCTATATGGCATATGTGTTTAGGTACCTCAGACCCATCTGACCCAGTAACCGGCTGTTAGTCATGACTCCGACCCTCCAGACCCAAGGGGAGGTCATGATCATATAAGTGAGCTAAAGCTACATGAAAACAAAGGATAAGTGGGATAAAGCTACATGAAAACAAAGGAGATTACTAAAACCAGGATCGGGATCAGGATCAGGACCAGGATCGGGTGACTAGACACAGGATCCATTTCAGGATCGGCTTATAACTTCAGGATTTGACTTAGGGGTGGATCCTCAGTTCAGGATCGGGTTAGGGATGGATCCTGAGTTCAGGATCGCCTTGTAACTTATCCTAAAATGGATCCTGTTTTAGACACCCGATTCTGAACTCAGGATCCACTCCTAACCAGATCCTGAAGTTTCCAGCCGATCCTGAAATGGATCCTGTGTTTGGACACCCGATCCTGATCCTAATCCTGAAATGGACCCTGATCCTGATCCTGGTTTGAAGTAAAACTAGTGCCAAATTTTCCTATCTGATATTTTTGTGAATTCGTTAACAAAAGATCACAAAAAATTTTTACTCTCGCTACACAAGGGCTATCGGTTTGAAACTTGCACCGTATGGAGAGGATCATTACCAGTTGATTACATATATACCAAAATTATTTTGATCTGACTTCATTTGCGAAAATGGCAGCAAAAATTCGATTTTTGAGTTTTTTATTAACCTTGCTATACGTATGTACATTGTCAGAAAAATAGACATTTAATGCAATAAAATAAAATTAAATTTTAATTATATATATATGCCGGCGTCTGGTTATTACCGACCATACTGCATATTTTACACCTAAATCTGCAAAACCTATACGTAATACATTTTATACCGGAGCCGCTTTAATTGCCTTCTGGCCTACATTTTATAGCCTAACCTGCATTTTATGTGTATCAGGATCAGTAAGTCTGCTCAAAAGTCTGCATTTTATACCCGGGTCTGCTTTTTATACCCCGATCTGCAAGTCTGCTCAAAAGTCTGCAATTTATACCCCGGTCTGCTTTTTATACCCTAGTCTGCAAGTCTGCAAGAAAGTCTGCATTTTATACTTTTAGTACTGTCTGCGTCTGCTTTTTATACCCGAGTCTTCGTCTGCATCAAAGTCAGCGTATACCCCAGTCTGCTGGTCTGCGTCTGCGTCTGCGTCTGCGTTTTATACTGGCCCTATATATTTTATTTTAGAAAGTGTACACTGGAACTGTCGCCCGTTACGGCAAATTTTCCACGATACAACAGTCCCAAGATGGACCCGATTTCGAAAACGAAACTTCATGCTTGGAATGACGGTATTTTTAAATTGTACAATCTAGAGTAGCTTTTCATGTTATTCTTCAATAGATGAATATATAATTGAAGTAAAACGTATAAAAACCTATTGAGTTTGCTAAAAGATTTGTATAAACTAATGCCTATGAGCGGACCCAGAGCCAGAGCTGAGTATGTAGTGTCACCCCAAAATTATGAGAAAGCAAAACTACAACCTATTTTTGACATAAATTTTCCAGTCTTCTTACGAATTATAAATATTGCAGCTAAACAAGGTTTGTTTAGAATAGGTCTAAGCAAGAGTACATAATAACTAAGAGTGTGACAAGCGTCCCACTCTTAGTTATTAGGCCGCAGACATCATCTGCACAATAACGGACTACCCCCCACAACTGAGTACCAGGTACACAATTGTGTACCAACACTCGCTTGTATGTTTACATGTTGAAGCCAAAAACAAGTGTAGCCAAAACGCGAAAGCATAACGAAGAGTCCATAATTAATTAGTTATATTGTAGAAGAAGAATAAGCCACTAGAGCGCTCCTCTTCTTGGCATTGCGTAACGGTGCTCAGACCACAATACTCGAATGTTGCCCGGAATGAGGGGGAGAAGAGGCGACAATCATGCCCCACTCCGTTTGGTGGGGGATAAGAGGTCCCCGTTTGGGTGAGGGGTCGTTCAAGTAGGCTAAGATTGGCTGCTTCTGATTGGCAATTGGCGGCCCACCCAAACGGGGATCTCTGTTTGGCTGTCGGAGGGGGGTATGTACTGACGATTTCGTCGACCCCCCCCTTGTGGGGGAATATTCTCGTCTTCTGGGCGGAGCACCATTACGTAATGCCAAGAAGAAAACCCCTCTAGTGGCTTACACTTCTTCTATAATATAAGAGCATTATGAACTCTTCGCATAGCCATTACCACAGAGACACAGGCATATAATTTAATTTTTTCATTACCTGATTTTAGGTAATGCAATAACTCCACAACCCAGAGAACGCTTTGGCTTTGTTGGTGCCTCCTCTTGCAAATCCTCTGCAACCCCTGCAACAACAAAGACCACAAAGATGACCAGAATGAAACCCAGTTTTGCCAAAACTCCTGCAAATCCGCACTCTAACCGGACTTCAAAAGTTCGATTTTGTCTGGACCAAAGATTCACTCCTTTTCGCCAAAACTCCGGTTACAGAAAGACTCCACTGATAAAGCCCTTAAAGACAACGCCACGTTTCAAAAAGGCAAGCCTGACTCCCAACCGGTTAGAAGAAAAGAAAACAAGTGAAGTTCAGTCAACACCTGTTACCTTGAGTGGTGAAAATTCCGTCACAGCATTAAATAATCGAAGACAGAATTCGCTTTTGGACGACACCTGGATTGAGTCGCCATCACTTCTGGATACGACGTTGATGACACCGCTACAGAATGCATTTAGTGATAAGAAAAATAAACAAAACATAACGACAGAATTTGATAACGAAATCCGCAGCGAAACGCAAACGGAGTTATCAAAAGTCACTCAAAATTTGTCCGGTTTGTTTTCACCGGGTCCTGGTCCAAGCAATGCCAGAGGAGACAGTTCTGGAAAAGCTACAATTCAAGAGAGACAAAGCAGCCCTGCCGTTGAAAATTTAATCTACTTTTCAGACACTGAGACGGAAAATCAGAGCTTTAGCTCACCAGATTTGGACAGTCCTTCAGTTGAAGAAAACTCATGGCAGAAACTCCTAGAAGTAGTCGAACCTTCAGAAAATGCTTCAGAAAACGCTGCATCACTAAATCCTACTGATTGCGACATTCAGAGATTTGACAACTGTCCAAAGATTGTGGTCGAAGACTTCTACGAAAGAATAGGCTTGGAAGAGAGCGATGCAGAGACAACGTTAGGCTTGGAAGAGAGCATTGCAGAGACAACGTTTACAGAGCCAATATTAATAATCGACGAGGATATCGTAAGTTTCAGCGACGACGGAATAGCGAACGAAGAAAGAAACCGGACTCTCCACTCGGAAACAGGATCAAGCAATGATAGCGGTCCTATTTCTGCAGATTCAATATCAAAACCGGGCGACGAATCAATTGAAAATCCTTATATCTTTTATCATAAGTTTTATGATCTATACGGTCATAAAGAAACTGCAGCTGACGACGCCCGACTGGACAATGACACACTGGTGGAGAATAGAAAAATATCAAATTCTCCAGATTCCACAGTAGATCTGTCTGAAGCTGACAGTGTCAACGAAAATGAAGCGAAAAGAACAAAGCTAACCATAACAACCAATCCTGAAGGACAATGGCCGGAAAATAGTCTGCACAGCAGCAGAACCAGAAGTTACAGTCTGCCAAGTCTAAACGAAACCTACCAGATCCACACAGAAAATAGTCTAGCTGAGTACTATCACCAAATGGGACTAGAAATGTCAGTAGAGCACAAGACTCCCAATAGATCACAACTTTCTAGTAGTCATGAAAGCCAGACTGATGTTGAGTGGACACCATCCATACCAAAGGAAGGACTGAATCTAAAAACACCAGAATTCGAACAAGGTCAGTCACCAAAAGCGGGTGTATCGAGTTGGAGCGTCAAGAAGCTATGTCTGGAATCAAGAAATACTGCAAATTCAGCTCCAATCGTAACGCCGAAAGGTCAATTCCAAGGTTTAAAGGAAATGCTGAAAACACCAGGCAACTGTCTTAAACCTACACAATTCACCGGCCTCAGAGAATTAATGCAAACCCCAGCTAAAATATCTTCACCTACCCTTGTTGGTATTAGAAAACTGGACTGCAATTTAGACAAGAAGCTTGCAAACCCGTTTAATCTGAAAAACCTAATGAAGACGCCCAAGCGAAAGAGCCGTAGCCCCAGAACTCAGGGAATCAAGGAACTATATAAAGCAAGTAATGCCAGGAAACCCGTTCCGCCCTTGCATCTGAAGTTCTTACTTCGAACCCCAACAAAACAGAGCTCACCTATAGTGACTAACTTGAAGCATTTCACCTCACAAATCCAGAACTATTCGCCAGACGAACGACAGGTTAGAAAACTATTCAGTCGAAGAAAGAAATCGTCTGAAAAGGACAATGTTACCGGGCTGAAGGAGCTTTTCCGGCTCAAGCCAAGCGAGAACTGTGGAAGTTCTCCCAATTTCAGCGGGATCAGGGAACTCCTAAAACCAAGACAGCTTTCATTTGATTTCAATTCACCATGCTCTGGATTAGACAGATTGCTAGAGGAAGAAGAAGGTGCGATAATCGGCTCGCTACCAGCGAGGAGAAAACGCCAGCTGACCTTCGAATCGCAGACCGATGCCGAAACATTCCACAAGACAAGAACTTCTGGCGAACAAGAAATCCTAAACAGTGACAGGTATGAATATAGGTCGAGATCCATTTTTGGTGGTACCAGACTGATAACTTATTCCCATAATCCAAAACATTTTAAACACTGACTTTTGAGAATTGCAGTCATTACAGAAAACAGAA
Source organism: Trissonchulus latispiculum (assembly GCA_030248195.1). NCBI lineage: Eukaryota > Metazoa > Nematoda > Enoplea > Enoplida > Ironidae > Trissonchulus > Trissonchulus latispiculum. Next base: position 10,975 of record JASAND010012240.1, read on the forward strand.
AACAGTCACTTGTCAATTCACCTATCACGATTACCGTAGTCTTATGAAAGTCATAGTTTTTTACCGTAACTAAAAGGCAATCTAATCATGCTATCACAGAATAATTCAGGACCATATCTTGTTTTTAGAACAACATCTGGGGAAAGTGTCGTAATTCCAGAATCGTTCGAAGTGGAAGCAGATATGATAGCTCAAACTCCCACTCCATTCCAAGAAGCTTCCAAAGATAAACGGCCAAGAAAAGATAATCTCCACGAAAAGCCGAAGAAAGAAGCTGTAGAGCAGGATGCAAAAGCTGATTTACAAATGGACGGAATTCGGCTAAGGTATAAAATTATGAAATTGAATTATTACTTACTTAAAAAATTACTGCGTTGGTTCTGGATGCTGTTTATCAGTGTGAGAAAATGCTAATACTGTAACAAGATTCCGAATTCGTGTTACAGGAATAGATATGTTGCCCGCTGTAACACTGGAGCGAAGGACACGGATGGGAATTCTCGTCGACTAACGCGTCAACGACCAAACTTTGACATGCCCAAAGCTGGTAGCAGCAAAATATCACGGTAAGCAAAATATTATAAAAAATCCAGACTAGTTTTTTAAAATAACTTCAGGCTGCTGTCGTCTTGATCTATTATCAGCTATCATAAATTTAAATGAGTTCGTAATGCACGTAGACGGACAAATGAGGCAAAGTTCCTTCAACTTTACTTTGGTTGCTTGGCTAAGTTAGAACAACAACAAACTAGCAAACAGAAATCTCAGGTGGGACCTACACCAGACAGCAGTAGCATACCTACATATCATCCTCAGTTTTCCAATCAGGCTATATAGTTAAGCAAATTGCTGGGTAAGCAATCGTGTCCTGACGTGATAGGATAATAGGATATGCCCGCTCTACTCTTTCCGTTCTGAAACTGAATTAGAATTTTAATTCAAAAATTTTGCACAATTTTCAAATAACATAGCCGAAAAATGCACAACAACGAAGCGTACGCAACTAACAATTTTATAATTTCACGATTGCTTTATTGTAGAAGACAGCAATCAGCAAAGAACACATCTGGAACACAAGCGTCAGCTACGTTCGAGGGAGGCAAGCCAAATAAACGAAACGCCAAACAAATCAGCATCAAGGCTGAAACCGAAAAAGGAACGTCTAAGGTACAGAAGACAACGTCTAGCGATAAAGGCTCGAAAGGAACTGCTAAGGCTAAGTCAAAGCTGTCATCACTCAAACAGGACAGCAAATGCAAACAAGCTCCTGAACATGGGACTACAACGAAGGAACCTGCATCGTCACAATCAACAGAGCATAGCTTGAAAGTTATTAAGAAAAAAGGATCTATGAAAGCCAAGGGTAAAACAGGTCGACTGCAACAAGAAAGACTGGCCAAGCTTAAGGAAATCAATCAGCAAATGGACATCAGCCCCCTTCCTGAACTGAGAACCCTTCCCAGCAGAGCCAAACGAGTTACATTCCGAAGCCTCTCAGGAACTCCATCAGTCCCCAACTGAGCGCTCCCAATAATAATCACCACTTACCCCGTAAACTAAATCGATAACTGAAAACCCCTTAAGATTCCTCTATTCTGAACTCCCTTATTTTCCAAGATAGATACGTCCGCAGTGTTTTAGAACGGCCGGAAAGCCGGCGGCCGCCCGGCTGACAGCCGTTTAGCCACAGGCCTAACACAAATATTTGTAGTTAACACAGCAATTTGAGAACAGCAAATGTTTACAAAACAAATCCAAGGCTGAACGTGAACTTTTCCAAATATATAAAGTAAAACCTAAATAAATATTTTGCAACCTTCTAGCTCAGATTGCCTTCAGAAACAAAAATATGCCTTTCTAGCCGGCGGTCGACCGGGGGCTGCCGGCCGTTCTAAAACACTACGTCCGCATACCTGGTTTCTGTATGAACTGTATGTTATAGAAAACTAGAACTTGTTTTAATGACAAATAAAATATACAACTTATTATAAACAGTGATATAAGTGCATAAAACTTAATCTACTCTACTCTGCTACATTGGTGCAAGTTCAGAAATATCAACAAAATTTTATGCTGCATCTTAAAGTCAACAATTGCACAATAATCCAGGTTGCCTTATAAAACAGAAAGTAGCCACTTATATATAGTCTATTCTTGGACACGAAAAGTGAACTGATCAATGCATAACAATAAAGTGTAAAAGATTAAGGAAGGATCAGCAGACAAACAATATATAATAGCATGACTGTGTCAGTCTATAACTTGACGACGTGTCTGACTTAACCATCTTCTACCCAAGATTTCTCGGGGAAAGTGGCTTAAAATGACCAGTTTTACATTTTTGGCTGCCATTTTTTACTGAGAGCACTTAGAGATACTGAGAGCACTTAGAGAGATGGGACTACCACCAATCGACAAAGAATTAAATTATCTACGTTTTGGATCCTGCGTGTTTGGGTCTTCGATGCAACCAAAAAAGTTAGAAGCCGTCAAAGTCGGACAAAGCACGAATTTTTGCTAAACTTTCATTGCAAAAACCAAAAAATTTAATTCTAGCTGCAAGACTTGATCTTGAGACGGGATCAACTATATCCTAATTTAATCTTTAACCTCCCCCTATCGCCCGGTAGAAAGGCTTTGCCAACAAAGAATTACAACCGATGTTGGAAGCAAGGCCGCACCCAGGGGGGGGGTTCAAGGGGTCTAGACCCCCCCTTTTCGGATGACAAAATGGAAAATTTTTGCTATTTTTATGGCAAAAACAGCTATTTTTAAAAAATTTTCGCGCCTTCGGCGCGATAATTTACTTTTTGCAAGAAATTAACGTCCAATGTACAGTTTTTGGGCAAAAATGCAAAAATTTTTCAACTTCTGCGGGGGCTCCGCCCCCCAGACCCCCCTTTGCATTTTACCTTGGACCCCCCCCCCTTTTGAAAATCCTGGGTGCGGGCCTGGTTGGAAGATGTTGGAATCGTTTAAAGTAAACACAGAAATATAGCACACAATTTGCCAAATCATCCATTCCGCCAAAGGGCACCCGGGACATTATTTCGTTAGCAATTATTGAACTTATTACTCCAAATTGTAGTGCGAGTCTCGAAGAAAAATGGAGTATGTGATCAGAGCACAACTGTGCAACCGGTATCTGCTCTTTGGAACAGATGCCAAAAATCACTACTTGTGCCAAATGGCCGCCGCGGGCATAAAAGGATTAAAATATTACAACTCAAAATACTAATCCAAGACACAGCTTCAACATATCACAAGGATTCAATGAATGAACATCTAAAATTATCTGGCCAAAAAGTTCAAACTTTAACGTCAACACTAATTATGTATATAAATGCTAATACGAGCCCGCAACCCAGGATATAATGACAAAACGTGAGACAGCCACATTTACCAATACCCGATTTAGCAATATATACCAAAAACTAGTACATAATACATGAGATATGAGTATGACAGCTGACATACTCTACGTATACGCGTGGAACATTCTCTGCACGCTTCAACGGCAGCCCTCCCCCGAAAATTGAACCCCAGTGACCCCCCAGGAAATTGTACGCGATGGAAACCGTGATACGCTCACTTGGTCCAAGTTTGTGTGTTAAAGCTCGAAAACACTAACAATACGTGCGCGAATTTTGAGTCTACTTCGAGCTTTAGAACACAAGTATAGCCGGCGAATTAGTTTGATTCAGCAGGGCCAAATTTGCGGGGAGAGGGGCCAGCCGTTAGCGTTCACAAGATGAGTCGCGCTTAGAATACATAGAGTATGCCAGCTGTCATACTCTTATGCATACTTGATACTACCAGAACTACGTAACACATAGATAGACAATGTACTTCTCTGTCATCAGCTCGCGATCTAAGTACTAACGGATGCCTCCCCACAATTGTATACTCAGCATACAAAATCAAAATAGGCAATTGCACTGAGAACAGGCCCTAGTGTTAGTTTAGCTACTTCTTGAAGATACTCACACATATGACTAATTAGTCCTATGACACAATTCCACGTACTTACATAAACTATACAATATATAGAAACAAAGAAAGAAAGAAAAGAAGAAACAAAGAACTACAAAACAAATGTCGTTAGCTGCTGGACTTTGATGCAGAATGCGAATTACTGAGACTAGCCGTTTCTGACTTGGGCAAACTGTTTGATCCAGACTTTTTCTTAGAATCCGGAGATCCCGGATGGCTGCCGTCAGAGCAGGATGATCCATCTTCTGAAGGATTGGTCATGTAGGTAAAGCCAGCACTAATCTCTCCGATACCCAACAGATCATCAGGCTGCTTATTTACTAAACCCAAACGCACTAATTAGAAACAGTGAACAAAACTGTTTCAATAGTAGTTAGTTATGTATGTAAGTACGCCGGAGCTCCTATGCACAAACCGCGGTCTGGCGAACAAAGTGTCATGCCCAAATCTAGCTATTTTCTGCTTATTTTTGCACTTTTCGGGGGGCGGATAAAATAGCGCAATTTATTAAACATTGTAAACGCACGGGGAAAACTGTGCCGTGGTCTCTCCCTTTGGTGCAAAACTGACGTAAATAAAAACGGCCACAATTTTTCAACCGAGTGGGTCAGCGAGAATCTGAATAGCTAAGCATACACAAACGTCTTCATATGCAAAAGAAATCCTTTAGCTGGTTAGCAGTATAAGTCGACATCTAGGAAATTTGAAAAATCTTTTTCAAAAGAAAGAAAAGGAAAAAATTTTTAAGAACCGGCTCTGGTCAACTTCGAACTCATGCCACACGAACACTCAACGGACAGGCAAGATTGATATTTGTAGTATGGTCTGAAAGTGCAGGACTGAACTTTCATTTGCATAAGAGTGTCTATTTCTTCTTCCATGGGATAATCAAGCAGGTGTGAGCCATCTTTTTCGTACTTTATATATTTCCCACCCGACTGTATAATAACCAGTAAAACCAGAATGATTTGTACATTTAGCTCGAGATCCAACAAAGTAGCCAACGAAACAACTTTTGAGCATGGAATCAGCATTGACAAAGGAATGATACTAAAATAAAAAATACAGTACTCTCAATAAAATACGTCTACACATGCCCTTTCAACATAACTTCAAAGATAAAACTGGAATCTTTCCAGTGTCTGTCGACTACCGCTATTTTATACAAAATCCTCAAACTGCGCACAACAATTCACTCTATTTTATTTGAAAACCTTTATTGCCAAAAGCCATTTACGTATGCAATGTACTTCATTGAACAGGTCCGTCCCATCAGTTCCAACGGCACGCATCAGCTGGTCAGCACCTCCCGGATGATAGTCCATAAAAGGTGAAACGTTGAACACTTTACCTATAATCCAAATCATTAGATTCGTACCTGTTAGTATGACTGAATATACATATCTGGGTTTTTTACTGGGGGGCCCAGTCGTTCCTCTCCCCACTTTTTGGGTTTTCACCCCACTGACCCTAAGGTGCCTAGAAATTGTCAAATTTTTAGAATTTTCGGTCAAAATTTGCAACAAATTTTCTGGCTTCGGCAAATTTTTTTGGTCAAAAAATCCTTATTTTGGTGCTAACTTAAATTTTGACCACTTTTTAGCTGAGTTATAACAGTATATGTGGAAGGCATGCTCTTTATACTGTATTTTCAACATTTTTCGCCCATTTTATTCCCCCTGTGACCGGCTACTCTATTGAACCGATCACTGGCTGGGTATTTACTGAACTAGAAATCAACAAATGTCGTTTAATAGCAAGAATGATTCGATACAAAAGTTCGATGCAATAGCAGAGAACGATATAGGACTTTCAATTAGTTTGTGTGCTGTGCAGGTGTGCATGAGGGTCTGTGGTGTGCTTGTGGGTATGTGTCATCAGAGTGTGTGCGTATGTGCCAAGCAAGAGTGAGTCCTAACTTCGGCTTCAGCTGCAGCGTAAGTTGTCTTCTACTTTGTCCTGCTGCCTTATAGAGCAGTCTATGTAGCATCAAGCTATCGTAATCCTTTGCAGCAACTCTGGCTTATCCCTAGTGGGGGGGGGGTGGGGGGGCCGCCCCCCATTCGGCGACCTCCCCCCCCCATTCGAGGAGCCCCCCCTATGAAAAGCCCCCCCCCATAAATCCCGACCTCCCCCCCCCCATAACCCCAAAAATTGCCAAATTTTACCATTTTTACCCAAAATTTTCAAAAATTTTTCCGGCTTCGCCGGATTTTTGACTAAATTTTCGCTATTTTAGCTTAAAAAACACCTAAAATTAGTCATTTTTTAGCGATTTTTAGCAGTTAGTACACAAAAAACCCACAAAAATTGAAAAATTTTTCTAAACATATGCCCCCCCCCATTTTGGGTGAGCCCCCCCATCGATGGGGGGGGGGGGGGGGCCCCCCATGAAGCCCCCCCCCCATAAAAAATTGCCAAGGAATAAGCCAGCAACTGGCTGCCTAACAAAGCAAAGACAAACTGGTTTGGCCGAAAGACAAGCTGCAACTGACTGACTAGCGTCTCGGAACCGGGCGTTTATATATAGGCTTCGAGACAAAATGTTAAGTAAAGTTTAGCTTAGCTAGAGTTTAGCTGCTCTTTACACCCCCACTTTTGCCTAGAGAAAAACCCGACCATTCGCAGCAGCCAGCAGAAAACAAAGGCACGATTTCAAGAATTATATATATATATATATATACATATATCTGACATAAACAGTGGCAAAATTAAACAAAATTCAGTCCCCGCAAACGTATATTATAAAACTATGTAGAAAAGGTTTCTTTCCGATTATCAGCTAACCAGGGTCTGGCTTATCCCTAGTGGGGGCCGCCCTCATTCGGAGTCCTCCCCCTCCATTCGAAGAGTCCCCTATGATTGCCCTCCCCAATAAATTCCGAACCCCCGCCATAACCCCAAAAATTGCCAAATTTTACCATTTTTACCTTACATTTTCAAAAATATTTTCGGCTTCACCGGATCTTTGACAAAAGCTTAAAAACACCTAAAATTAGTCATTTTTAGCGATTATTAGCAGTAGTTTGTACTCAAAAAACCACAAAAATTTGAAAAAAGTTTCTAAAAATATGCCCCATCGCTGACGTTGATTTCGAGCTGTTGCTCAAAAATAGTGAACTACGTACGTAAATAAACGCAGACAAATATATATAGGGGGTAATTCTACCTTCAAGTCAAGCCAAACAGATCAGTCTCATCTCACCCTTGATAATCATCCAGCCATCTTCCTTCGTACAGTGCTTGTTCATGTCCTCGGCAGTAACCTTCAAAGGCTGTCCACCAGTTCCACTCAAATCTTTCGCGGCTTTTGCATGTCTAATCCAGCTCATCAAACCCTTTCCATGCGATTTAGGTGGAACCTTTTGCCTGGCCTTCTGATTCTAAATGAAATATTAAAATTCAAACTTGCTTCAAATTTTTTAAGTCTTTTTTGTAAAAAAGCTGCCAATATATATATAATCGCTAAAACTGACTAGGTTTAGGTTATAGGCTAAAATGGCATAAATTTCGTTAAAATTCCGGCGACGCCAGAAATAAGTTTTTAAACAAGGTTAAAATAATAGAATTTGGCAATATTCCGGGGGAAATCGGAATTTACGGGCAGACACCTCGAACAGGAGGAAGATTGCGGAATAAGTGGACCTCACGCCATCCCAGTACAAATAAACCAGATATATAAGCAAAATAAACTACATACACAGTGAAGCTCCTAAAAAATTACGTATTTTACGCGACTTCACCTTTTTCGGCTAACTTCGCGAAACGTACGTACGTAGCAATTTCTGTTAAATTTCGCATAGGCATTTCACTAAAAAATGGAATTCGAAATTCATGGAAAGCTAGCTGAGCTAAACTTCAAAGTCAAGTGATTCGTCGATTCGTGAAAAATCTTGCCACATTTGACGAAAATCGCTACTTTTCGCGAAGTTCGCGGAAGTTAACTTCTAGGGATTGACCGGATCCAAAATTTTGCCGAATCCGGACCCAGATCCAGTCTGGATCAGGCCGGATCCGGTTCTGGATCCAGGATCTAGTCATCAAAATACATGCAATTTTTAGAATTCTGTTCTTTGATTTTGTAAATGCTTATGGGTTTTTATGGATTAGGTAATGTTTTAATGCTGGTAGTAAAGTTATTTAATAAGTTTCAACAAGCTTTGTTTGATGCTGCAAATGAGTTAACAAAAAATTAAGCTTGAAATAAACAATTTTCTAACAATTATCAAACGAATTTTTGAAATGTGTGGGAATGCCGCTGCCGCAAACATGGAACAGTTTACAATCAAAGTTTTTCACACAAAATCAGCTTAAGTAGATTAACATTACATTACCATTAACTTTCTACATGGACCTTGTGAAAATATATATACAAATTGTGCTGCTGAAAATAGTTTACTTATATACGTATAACAAGAACAAAAAGTGCTCCTTCGTCGCATGTAAAATACATATGAGTCTTTGTAGGCAGGTTGTACATAAGCAAAAACTAGCCTGTAAAAAATATATATATATACATATGAGCACTAGCGTAGCCAGAAAAAAATTTCGGGGGGGGGCAAGTCAAAAATTTTCAGGAAATGTTGCTGGACGAAAACGCTGAATTTCCAGTAGAAATATGATGCGAACAAAAATACACTGCAAAGAATTGGTTTTAACAAAGTCTGAAAATCATTGAACTTTGAACTTCAACTTATGAAACCTTCTCGATTGATGCTGCAAAGTATATTTTTGTCAAAATCGAGACAACAGACAGTAAAGCTTTTGAAAGGCTCGGATGAAGATACATCATCTTGCCCTTTGCAATCACGTGCTAAAAAGGCGGGAGTACAAATGGGCGGGAAGCTTTTCACTTAAAAGTTCCAACATATTTGCTAAAAATCTTAAAAATTTCATGTTTTTATCTTTGCGATATTTTTAAAAGTTTGCTACATTTAATATTTTCTACAAAAAAGTAGCTCAGCAGTAAAGTTTTCGCATAATTAATAAAATATCAATTCCTCAAAACTTTTGTATCAAACATCCATCCCAGTCCAATCCTATCCTCTATCCCATTCCAGTCCACTCCTATCCTATCTATCCCCAGTATCTTCATTCACCCTGCACCCTAAAATGCAAACTTATTTACCTAAGACATTCCCACATTTCTTGTACTTGTTTATATGTTTAGAGTTTTGCTTTACGTATATACAGTATGAAAAAAATTGCCGACTTTTTTAAGCCTAAAAGGCTTCAAAGTAAAGAAGTGAGCGAGGCTCCTCCAGAAAAAAGAAGTAAACAGCCTGAAGATTTACCCGATACACTTTCTGTAGACGTTTCGAACCCCTTGACCCCAACCAGCTCTGATCTCCTCTCACCGTCAGAATCTGAGCTTTCTTTGGCATCTCCTACCGCTGATACTCCTACGCCCAGTTCTCAATTTGGCAGCCCTCTAGACTCTCCACTCCAACGAGAAGCCAATCATCAGCCAGTTCGTCCTCGGTCAGCCGATCTGCCACTCCTGGCATCGATCTAAACGATCCTTTTTCTCAGCCAAAGCCTTTGCCTGATAAAAGCAAAGCTCAACCACATCAAACTTTTTAAATTTCTTCTGGTTTGGCTTCTCCGGAAGCCCTCCTCTGGCTACGCGCCTGTAGGTATATATATAAGATTTGTGATCACGTAAATTGAAATAACATTTTAAAATTGACGATGAAGAAATTACAATTCGCGCCGAAGGCGCGAAAATATACGGATTTTAGTTCTAAATTGTTTCAGTTTTCATCAATTTCTAGGCTCAGCGCAGCCTACAGCTGTTGTCTGCGTCATAAATATTTCCTGATGGCAGAAATTTCCAGGGGGGCAACCCAATTTCGGGGGGGGGCACGCCCCCCTTGCCCCCCCCCCTGGCTACGCGCCTGCATATGAGTTCCGTAGGGAGGTTGTAAATTAAGCAAAACAAGTTGCAACCGCTTAACATATGAGCCAGTCCTACAACGAGGCTCATATTGGCGTATGTCATAATACGAATAATTTGCAGATATATATTTTACTTTTATATAAATACATACTGCATAAAACTTTTCATTACAAATTGTCATTCACATAGCTTGTTGATCAGTCATTGTAGTGTGCATATGCTCAATACGGTACGCCATGAGGAGCTCTGACTCACAGCCAAGTGGGAACGCATTCTGCGTGTAATAATGTGAAAGTGTTTCGAGAATGCATTAGAGGTGTGACATAGTGTTTCAGGAAACATCAGGTTGCATGTACAGTTCAGCTTGAGCAGTCGTAGTTCACTTCAGTCCATTTCTTCTGGACCACAACGTCTATTCATTTATCCGTAATGTGGATGAAGCTGAGGTTCTTTAATGTGGAATGCACTGTGACGCCAATATGAGCCTCGTTGTAGGACAGGCTCATATGTTAAGCGGTTGCAACTTGTTTTCCTTAATTTACAACCTCCCTACGGAACTCATATGTATATTTTACAGGCTAGTTTTTGCTTATGTACAACCTGCCTACAAAGACTCATATGTATTTTACATGCGACGAAGGAGCACTTTTTGTTCTTGTTTTCTATTATTTTATATACGTATGTATGCTCCTGAAGAAGGTATGTATAGATATCTTTCAACAGTAGCAAGCAAGCCAACCACAGCACTCCACAACCACTTTGAGCATGCAGTTCTAGGACAAAAGTTGCTCAGCTCGCTTAGGGCTTTCATTTGGTACCAAATTTGACCACTTTTGAACAATTTCATTTTTGACCCCATGACCTCCCACCGACCGGACCCTCCAGACGGCAAAGTGGAACCAGCACAGCAAGATGGGTGGGTCAGACGCAGACATGCGCAGGAGGGGAAGTTTTGGGGGGTTGAACCGGAGGCCCAGGGCCGCCGAAAAACCGGATTTTTCCGGTTTTTTGCCCAAAAAACCGGAAAAATCCGGATTCTGGAGGGTGAGGGACCCCTCTGGGGGGGGGGGGGGGTGAGGTGAAGGTCTGGGGGGGGGGGGTGAAAACCCCCCAGCACATGTATGAGACGGCAAAACGGACATCGGGAATGAGCTGGGCGCACCAGAAAACCCCTATAGACAAAGTTTGGAGAGGCAAAGTAAAGCCTACTATGGACCTCCAGGAAGCGGTTACCGACCTGACCCCTCAGACGGTCAAGTGGAACCAGCCTAGCAACTTGGGTTACTCGGGCAGCAAAACTGATAGCGGGAATCGATTCTCCGTCCGAAAAATCCTTTGTATGCAAAATTTGAGCCACCCATGTAGCAAAATAAGCGAAAAAATTAAGTTCAAACTTCGACCCAAAATTCACCAACTTTGGCCGGCTAGTACCAAAAATTACGCATAGAACCGGAAAAGCATATAGCATTTGAACGACCCCGATATGTGTACTGTTTAACCATATAGTCAGTATTGCCCCATATATAGCCCAGTCTGACTTATTAAGGCGCCTTTGAAGCATACTTTTTGGCTATTTTAGCGGTTTGGGCGACTTTGGCCTCCAGCCAAAAATTTTTTCCCGCTCCGGGAGGCATAAAAACTAGCTTATTTTCTTATGTTCGATTAGTGCTGCAAAAATTTTTCTATCTGTAGTTATTCAAGCTACAAAACCCCTTTATGAGACATCAAAAGCGAGAAACCGGAAAAAAAGAAAAACACAATTTTCGTAAGCGATTTTTGGGACAACTTTTTAACGGAAAGTAGTACGGGGATGAAACTTGGCAAATATACTAAACTCGACACGTACAATTTTTTGCGCACACAATCTGCGCAGGATCTGCGCAGCTTCTGCACAGCCTTGTTTTACACGGTCATTCGACTATTTTCACTCATATTAGGCGTTTTGTCATTAAGACGTGGCAGAATCTGCCCTGTCAGACGTCTGATTCTGCCCTACTTTCAGCTTTCAGACTTGCTTTCTTCTTAGCGCTCTTGAATAACAGAATGACAGCTGACCCTCGCTGAAAGTTAGTGCAAAGGTCAGACTAGAAACCTTTGCTTTGCAAAAGTTGACACTCTTGTTGGCCTCTGTCCAGGGAAAGCCAGCAACTTGGTGCATACATACGTATATATCATATGCTGTTATATGCAATATATATGCATAGCCTAAGCATTAAGTGGACATTTATTACACTAGGCATTTAAATATATGATATGCATATACTTACGTATGTGCGAGCGTATACGTTAGTGTAGATGCTTAGTCGAGGGTGTGTGCGTAGTTTCTTAGCAATTATCCATTAAACGGCAATCATAAAAGACGTCTTCTAATCCGAAAAAGAAATTTTTGCAGACAATTGAATGTATATATAATTCATGAGCGAAAACGAGCATACGTATTAATTATGAAGGATGGTGTGAAAGCCTTGCACAATAAAGATTGGATTCTTAACTATATAAATGTAAAAACATGCATCGATGCTAATAAGCACAAAATAACGAAAGCATACAATCACGGCAAATTCTTAATTTACTGCATTGTAATCCTTAATATATTATGTTTATGTATTCCATTTACTTTATTAAAATCGCTTGTCTTTATTCATTCATTGTATTGTATTCATTGTAAAGACAACTTTATTCATTGTATATACTGCTTCTAATGCACCAAGCAGATTCTTAAGTTGTGTGAGATGCAGAATTATAATTTTGCACACAGGTAAGGCCACTCTATCGAAAACCCTCAAAATAAATGCATAACACTAGCATTAATATACGCTCGTATGTACATAAGTATGCCTAGTGTAATAAATGTCCACTTAATGCTTAGGCTATGCACATATATTGCATATAACAGCATATGATATATACGTATGTAATATGTATGCACCAAGTTGCTGGCTTTCCCTGGACAGAGGCCAACAAGAGTGTCAACTTTTGCAAAGCAAAGGTTTCTAGTCTGACCTTTGCACTAACTTTCAGCGAGGGTCAGCTGTCATTCTGTTATTCAAGAGCGCTAAGAAGAAAGCAAGTCTGAAAGCTGAAAGTAGGGCAGAATCAGACGTCTGACAGGGCAGATTCTGCCACGTCTTAATGACAAGACGCCTTATAGGGGTCACTACCGCGACCCCTATGATTCTAGTTCTAATTTTATCAGCAACCAGCATTTTCTATTTGATAAAACGTTTTGATCCAGTTGAATCGATTATGTTGTATCCCAGCAGTTAAATTCTTTGTAGCAGCGGTTCAAGCCTAGTAAGTAACTCCCCGTACTCGCCCCAATGGATACAAAAATAAACTCAGAATTTTAGTTATCATTAAATATTTGAGACTAAATCGTTAGAATTAAAGTAGTCAGCCCGGCTTAAGGGGGGGCCGCTTTTTGTGGGCGATTTTTCGACCTTCTCCGATTTTGCTCATTTTTACATATTTTGTACTCCCAATGGGTCCGCGAAACAAGACAAGTGCGTTTTGCGCAATATTGCTTCTATCGTTCTGTAGAGTCCTTCAAAGGTGACTCCGACATGTGTTAAACATAGGAGAATGAAAAAGTAAACGTAAAAAAGTTTGTGTCCAAAAAGTTTTTCGCTGTGTAAGAGACTCAGCTCTGAAATTTTTTCACCCTTGTTAAGGACATAATGTAGAGTGCAGCGAGTGACTTTGGTGCAATTCTGCTGAGAATTAAAATTTTGGCAAAGTTTTATAGGCAGAATTTGTGAAAATTCCGTGTTTGGCTATTTGCCAAAGTTCCAATTCTCAACAGAATTGCACCAAAGTCACTCGCTGCACTCTACATTATGTCCTTAACAAGTGTGAAAAAATTTCAGAGCTGAGTCTTTCACACAGCGAAAAACTTTTTGGACACAATCTTTTTTACGTTAACTTTTTCATTCTCCTATGTTTAACACATGTCGGAGTCACCTTTGAAGGACTCTACAGAACGATAAAAGCAATATTGCGCAAAACGCACTTGTCTTGTTTCGCGGACCCATTGGGAGTACAAAATACGTAAAAATGAGCAAAATCGGAGAAGGTCGAAAAATCGCCCAAAAAGAGCGACCCTTAAGGGGGAGGTCCATTTTTGAGTCATTTTTTCTACTTTCTCCGATCTCGTTGATTTTTACATATTTTATTTTCCAAATGGTATATATTTTAACGAGTTTATAAAATTAAAATCGTAAGTCTTAGGGTTGTCGAGTAATTTCACCTCAAAGTTGAGGTTTCATGTGTTAAACATTAGGCAGTGGAAAAAGTTGTCATTTTTCGCGTGCGCCAAAAAATCTCTCGACAAACATTGATGAGTCTGGACAAATTTTACGTACATTAAAATAACGCTGAAATGTTAAACAGCGGTATCTTGGAATTAGAATTTTAATTTAAGCCCTTAACATTTTTTAATTAATTTTTGAAAGATTAAAATTTAGCACGATTTTAGCAATTTTAAGCAATTTTAGCATCATGTTAAATTTTAATCATGTTATGTTTAATTGTAGGATATATTATAATTAATGGGGTCTTTTTCATTATTCCCCCCACAGCTCCGAAGAAGTACCGAATAAGCACTAATGGACGGATTGCCTTGAAAGAAAACCGTGGGGTAGGTTTTCGGACCTGATTTCAAAAATGCAAAAATTTTAAAATTTAAAAAGTTTATAAAAAGTGTAGCTGGTAAGGGGTGGACCAAGCGAATCAAAAACTTTTTGTCCACGATTATGCTGAAAACTTGCATATGTACAGGGGTTTTCTGGGGCGCTGATAAAGAATATGAAATCAGTTTTTCGATTCAGCTTTTCGGGGTAAGCTCAGGATAAGCTTACATCTTAAGCTAGCAACTTTAGCTTATGTTAAGCTACGTAACGTTTTCATTATAATCATGGACATAAATTTTTTGATCCTCTTGGTCCCCATTACCAGCTAAAATTTTTAAAGTTTTTTAAATTTTGAAATTTTTGCATTTTTGAAATTAGCAGGTCCGAAAACCTACCCCTACCGAATTTCAACTCAATCCGTCGAATTATGCTTCATCGGAGCTGTGCGGGGAGGGAGGGATAATGGGAAAGTCCAATTAATGTATGGAATAAATTGCCTCAGCATGTAGTTTCAGCTCCTAACTTGATTAAGTTTTCTAACCTCAATCGCGACCTAAATTTTGAACAGTTTTTTGCGGGGACAAGGGGTCCGGTGATCACTTGGGGATCCTCTCTTGCCCTTCTTTATATTTAACTGCATTTTCTGGTTTATATTTGTATTTGAATAAAATCTTTTCGATTTTGTATAACTGCAGGTTACTTATAAAGTAAACTACTTTGTTTGTTTGTTGTCCTCCGGAGGAAGCACATGGCTACCTTTGGATTGTGCCGGGTTTTTTACAGTATGGCCAGGTAAACCGGCCTACTGGGCCCTCCCTGCTGTGCGCCGGTGATATTGAGCCCAATCCGGGCCCTATTCCCTCCAAACACCGCTGGCCCTGCTTAGTATGTAGCAGAGGCGTCGGCTACGCGGACTATATATATATATATATTCACTGAAGTGCGCCTGCTGTGGTCTGTGGGTGCATGCCCTCTACGTCCCGCCCATTCTCAACGACGGCCACAGGACAATTATCTGTGGTAAATCAAATGCCCATAGCCCTATCTGGGACCCCTGGTAGCCCCAAAACGATGAGGAGGACTCAATAGACAACGGATGTCCACCAGCCCATTGCTGTTGGGAAACGCTGTTACCCCAACACACATCAATCCCCAGACTTGGGGGAAGTCTAGCCCTGATATCACCCTACTCCACCGATGCTGGGAAAGGAAGTACTCTTGGCATAGCGTTGACGCTCCTACCTCCGACCACTACCCTATTCTCTGTGATCTCAACCTAGTCACTGTACCATCCTACCCCACCCCAAAGCGCTTCTACTGCTACTGCTAAGCGCGGTGGACTGATTTCCGTGAAATTATTGAAGACAGAATCAGCCACTCTAAACCAACCCACTCTACCGGCCATAGCCTGAACAGGCGGCTGTCCGGGCTCATCCGGGAAACTGCTGAGCAGACTATCCCAAGAAACCGTACAAGAAACCCGCAGGCTTGGTGGTCGGAGTCCCTATCTCAGAAAAGATCAGAAGCGGGCCTTCCTCTCCTCATCGCTTGAAGCGAGCGAACAGCCTGGATAGCAGCGGAGCACCAAACCGAGAAATTCCATTCTGGAAGCGAAACGTTGCAGCTGCAGCTCGCGTGAGTACGTCGCTACGTTGGACCTTCGAAGTGACCTTTCAAAAGTAATGAGGACTATTAAATCGATCAGTGGCACCTCTGACAAAGGAAATTCTGGCCAGGCTATCAGAAGGGGTGGAAAAATCGTTGGACAGTGCCAAAGCCAAGGCAAAAGGTAAAATCATTCGAGCCAACTATAAACCCTTGAAGACTGGAATACTGGATGTGACTGTGAAGACCCCTTCTGCCAGCCATTCACCATCACGGAATTGAAGGCAGCTTTGGAACTGAAATGAAGAAAGCAGAAGACCTAGATGGAATTTCAAATGAAATGCTGCGACATCTGGGACCCCGTGGCCAGAATTGCCTACTGGCCGACATATTCAATCTGTCATGGTCTATCATAAGTCTAGCCACAAGCAAAGGCTTGGCCAAGGCTGAAGGTGCTCTCGGCTGTTGCCTCGACCGGCTGGGGATGTGCAAAAGAAGATCTCAGTACTGCTGTACCTGACCTTCATCAGGTCAGTAATAGAATATTGTGGGGGAGGATGAATGTTTTGGGCTGCTGATACTCATATCAACACTATCATCAAGTCAGCCAAAATATGGCCGCCCGCACAATCACCGGCTGCCTGCGAGCGGCACCAGTGGAACTGTTGCTACTGGAGGCAAATCTGATCTCCTGGTCCCTGGTCTGATCTAAGTTAACTTCTTTTACGAAACGACCTTTAAATATAGAATTTAACTTGGGAAAATTTAAACTAAAAAATAACCTGATTGAAAGCCCCTGATGAGTCCCTCAATCGGTTAGTCGGACATAACAAGGCGATCCGTATATGAAAATTCACCTTTGTTAATTGTACCAAATATGTGTATGCACTTTAAATGCGTTTTGGTTATGTGACTCTGAGAAGTAAAGATGGATATGCTTCGGCTGATAACGATTGTAATGGCTCAGATGTAGCTATGCTTGAATATGAAACGGAGGTATATACATAAAAATGGGTTTATTTGATAGTTTATGTACCTTTGGTATTTATTTGATTTAAGTTTGGTTTTGGTTTTTTCTGTGGCATATGAGAAATCGAGGCGGCTCCCACAGTTAAACCCAAGGCGAACCCTATGCGACCCTTACTGCTGCTAACTAACGATCCCTGAAGAGCCAGCCGCCTGGCGAGATGGAGGGCCGCACAACCTCCAGGTAGTGTGGACTCGAAGATTGCACCAGAGACCTACTGCTGCCCTTCATCTTCACCAGTTCATCCGACAATTCGGTGACGGAAGATACCCACAGCTACTTGTGCCTATTCAGAAAACCGATCCAGTCACGGTGAAGCTAGCTGCAACCAATTCTGCAGTCGCAGCTCATCCGGAACCGTCCCTCATTATACGTATATATAGACGGATGGAGCCGCTGTCGGTGGTGTAGAAAACGGCGGTAGCGGAATCTACGTAACTACCGTACTACTCTACTATTATTTCTCTATGACTAACTACCGGAGACGGGGACGAAGTAGCGAAGCTGAGCCATCCTGCCTGTAAATTCCGCTCTAGCTTTAGAGCGGAACTTACTGCAATCTGTAAGACTCTAGAGTGGGTCCCTGCCATTTTTTACTGTGGGTGGGGACCCCGCTTTTCGGAGCCCCCAATTTCACCCCCCCCCCCACTTTTCGGCAAGCCCCCACCCACTTTTTGGGGGTCGCCCAAAACTGTCAAAAAATTAGGTTTTTGAAATCAAGTTTTCAAATGTTTAATTTTTAGCTAATTTATGCACTTGGGAATCGAATGGAAATGAGATCACTGACACCCTTGCTGGTGTCCACAGGAGCAGCCACTAATCGACTTACACAATGCAAAATCGGTGATCAGAAGAAATTTTGACTGTAAATACAAGTAACAAAAATGCTCCGCACAAAAGGGGATAATATGTGTGTTGGGCCTATGTCTATCCTTTAAATTCCGGTTGAGAAAGGCATAAATCCGACACCGCAGAAGTTGCTCAGCTCACTTAGGGCTTTCATTTGATACCAAATTTTACAACTTTTGAAAAATTTTATTTTTGACCCAAAATCGCCTAAGTCCCCACCCCACCCCACCACAACACTCTACAGCCACTTTGGGTATGCAGTTCTATGACAAAAGTTGCTCAGCTCACTTAGGAAGGCTTTCATTTGATACCAAAATTGATTACTTTTGAAAAATTTTACTTTTGACCCAAAATCGCCTAAGTCCCCACCACCCAAGCACAGCACTCTACAGCCACTTTGGGTATGCAGTTCTATGACAAAAGTTGCTCAGCTCACTTAGGGCTTTCATTTGATATCAAATTTTACCACTTTTGAAAAATTTTATTTTTGACCCAAAATCGCCTTAGTCCCCACCACAGCACTCTACAGCCACTTTGGGTATGCAGTTCTATGACAAAAGTTGCTCAGCTCACTTAGGGCTTTCATTTGGTACCAAATTTGACCACTTTTGAAAAATTTTATTTTTGAACCAAAATCGCCAAGTCCCCACCCAGCCCACCACAGCACTCTACAACCACTTTGAGCAAGCAGTTCTATGACAAAAGTTGCTCAGCTCACTTAGGACTTTCATTTGGTACCAAATTTGACCACTTTTGAAAAATTTTATTTTTGACCCAAAATCGCCTTAGTCCCCACCCCACCCCACCACAGCACTCTACTGCCACTTTGGGTATGCAGTTCTATGACAAAAGTTGCTCAGCTCACTTAGGGCTTTCATTTGATACCAAATTTGACCACTTTTGAGAAACTTCATTTTCGACCATTTGACCCTCCCACCCGACTGACCCTTCAAACGGCAAAGTAGAACCAGCCCAGCAAAATAGGTACGTCGGACGGCAAAAAGAATACCGGGAATGAGCTGGGCACACCAGAAAACCCTATAGACAAAGTTTTGAGAGGCCAGGTAGAGCCTACTATGGACCTCCAGGAAGCGGTTTCCGACTTGACCCTCCAGACGGCAAAGTAGAACCAGCCCAGCAATATTGACACGTCGGACGGCAAAACGGATACCGGGAATGAGCTGGGCACACCAGAAAACCCCTATAGACAAAGCTTTGAGAGGCCAGGTAGAGCCTACTATGGACCTCCAGGAAGCGGTTTCCGACTTGACCCTTCCGACGGCAAAGTGGAACCAGCCCAGCAAGATGGGTGGGCCTGACGGTAAAACTGGCTGCGGGAATCGATTCTCCGTGCCAGAAAACCATTGTATGGAAGATTTGAGCTTTCAAAGTTGAATAGATAGCGAGAAATTTCGATTTTTCATTTTTCGAATTTTCGCCATTTTTGACGGGCCACTGTGGTCGCTAGGGAAGTGATAGAGAAACGCAACCTGGACCGTTAGTTAGTTCAATATATGTAATTTCTGAATATAAAAAGAAATCAGCTTCAGCTCGTAACGTTAGACCTGAGTGACGACCACAAAAATGGTCACTTTTCGCTCTAAGCCGAATTTGCGGCGCCACTGCGGCGCTGTAGCTCAGCTGCGGCGCAAAAAAAGTTGTGATTCTTAAATTCTTTAGAGGGTACTACTAGACCCCATAGCCTTTTAGGTTGGCCCACCGCTGCAGATCACGTGAAAGCGGCGAACATTATGTACAATACAACCATCAAATAGGAGAAACCGGAAAAAAACATCGCCGCCATAACCGGTCCGGGGCGCAACTTTTTAGACGGTTTCTCCTTATTCCTTTGATATTTAGCATTGTACATGGCGTTCACCGCTTATCCTTGATTTTTTCAGCAGCAATTTTTTTTTTTTTTTTTTTTTTTTTTTTTTTGATCAACTAAAACACTGTAGCAAGTATGGTAACACATCTAAAAAGAATTTAAGAATCTTTGCTTTTTTCATTTTCCACAGCTTGTTCCACTGCTAGCCACATTGGCATACGGAAATTCGACTTCCTAGTGGAAAGTGACCATTTTTGTGTGTCATCCCTTTCCAGGTAGAACTTTGGGGGCTAGATTTCTTTTTTACATATTCAGAAATTACAATCCTTGAACTGGCTAACGGTCAAGGAATTTACTATTCTCTATCTCTTTTTAGCAGCCACACAGTAATGGAAAAATGGCGAAAATTCTAGGAAAAAGAAAAATCGAAATTTCTTCAAGTATCTCATTCAACTTTCTTGATTGGGGAAATTTGCCATACGATCGATTTCTGGCACGGAAAATCGATTTTTTTTTTTTTTTTTACAGTTTTTTTTACCCATCTTTGTAGGCTGGTTCCGCAGTGCCATCAGAAGAATCAAGTCGAAAGCCACTTTCACCTGGAGGTCCATAGTAGGCTCTGCCTTGGCCTCTCAAAGCTTTTTCTTTGGGGGATTACTGGTGTGCCCAACTCATTCCCAGGCTGTCAGGCACTTGCAGATATGGCCGTGTCAATGTTGCTGGGCTGGTTCCTGCAACGCCGTCTGGATGGTCAAGTCAGCGAGCCACTTCCCTGGAGGTCCATAATAGGCTCTACCTGGCCTCTCAAAGCACACGGCCTCTAGGGGGTTTTCTGAGGGGCAATGCCCAGCTCATTCCCGGCGCATTCTTTTTGCTTGAGTACGACATTCCCTCCTTTCCTTTTTTTTTTCAATTTTTCCGTTTGAAGATGATCAAGCAGAATGAGATCAGATGATCGTGAAATGAAGTTTCTCCAAAAATGATCGGAAATTTATTTGTCAAGTGGAAGGCCTAGGCTGAGCGAACACTAATGTTTCATGCCAAGTGCACAGTATGGGGGAAGTGTCTTTTTTAAAGTGAAGTGAGAATGGTGGGGAAACAAAAAGACATTTTGGAGTCAAAGAAACTCAAAATTTTTCAAAGAGTGGTCAAATTTGAAGATACTCAGGTAGAAGTCCTACAAGTGAGCTAGAGCAACTTTTGGCATAAGAAGTGCTTTCTTCATGTTGCTCCAAATGCTGTAATGAAGGGAGTGGGGAACAATTTAGACCCTGATTCGAAAATAAAATTTTTCAAAAGTGGTCAAATTTGGTACCAAATGAAAGCCCTAAGTGAGCTGGAGCAACTTTTGTCATGGAACTGCATACTCCAAAGTGGCTGTACCAAATTAACATGTAGTCGGGACTAAGGCAGTACAGGTCAAAAAATAAAATTTTTCAAAATCAGTAAAATTTGATATCAAATGAATGAACAAATGTGAGCTGAGCAACTTTTGTCATGGAACACCATTACCCAAAGTGGCTGTACTGTGCTTGGGTGGTAGAGGTTTGGAAAATTTTGGGGGTTTCCCAAATTTTTCAAAAGTAATCAATTTTGGTATCAAATGAAAGCCTTTAAAGTGAGCTGAGCAACAATTGTCATAGGGCTGCATACCCAAAGTGGCTGTAGAGTGTTGTGGTGGGAGTGGGAAGTGGGAGACTAAGGCCCCGATTTTGGGTCAAAAATAAAATTTTTTTCAAAAGTTAACAAAATTTGGTATCAAAAGAAAGCCCTAAGTGAGCTGAGCAACTTCTCCGGTGTCAGACCATACCCTCTTCTCAACCGGGAATTTAAAGGTTGGACTTTAGCCATTTTTACATATTATCGCCTTTTGTGCGGCGTATTTTTGTTATGTCACTTTACAGTCAGG